>JABCMJ010017792.1:0-18424 GCA_014822125.1 Arbutus unedo
CATACATATGTAACAAACTGGGCATGATTGATGTATATGTGCCAATTTGGGGAGGGTGTTAGTTGTTATGTATTAGGTTACATATATAGATTAACCCTAATGGGCCTCAGTGACTAGAGCCCATTAGGTTAACCCTAACATCGTTCATTTTATTATAAATAAACGTTCCGCCCCTCTCTAAAGAGTGTGGGGTTTCCTCTTTACATATGCCATATTTTTATGGCGTTGCTCATGGTTTCTCTTATAAAGTGGAGCTTTCTTGTGTGAGTTTTGTTTTGTTTTTGGATATTTTGTCTGCTTTGATTTATTGCACCTGCATAAGTTTAAAAAAAATGTATGTTGCCGATTGAACACGTTCATGGTTGTATTGGAAATGAAAGAGAACTCTTCTATGGATTTTTGGTATGCAGTCCGACAGCTGGATAGAGGAAGGAACTTTTGGCATTCTTCACTTGGCTGAACTTTTTCTGTTGCATAGGACCACAGAAAATATTAACTTGATTGGAAAACTGCGTTGCGATAGTACTTTAGCCTTGTTCTTTGAATGTTCAAATTTATTTTTCACTTCTGGTGGCATGCACATGCTCCCATTTAACGTATCAGGCTGCGTATTTGCTCTGCCTACTTCTGCAATTACGGAATTGATTATCATGTTAAGTATTTCACGGTTTTCTCTAGTGCTTCCATTATTATTTTTTTGATCAACACAAGGGCAGTAGGCCATAGTAAATGTACCCTAAGTTTTGAAGGGTGCAACCAAATATAGTCGAAGGACAACAAAAGAGAGCATGGAAATGAGAAAAGTGAAACAAAAGATGATTTGTAAGCCCTACTACAACCGCAACCCACCCCACCCCCCACAATATTCAGAAGTGAAATAAATCAAAATTGTGCCAACTTCACAAAAGGACCTTTCTCCTCGTCTGAATGGATTACCTGGTCCTCTAGAAACCCATGCTTCCGCATCTCATCATAATTAGCAGGAACAATCTGACCTTCTAAGCTTTGTATCCTTCTTAGACGATGGGTTGACGACTTACCACTTCCCCTAATCTTCTTACCGTTACCGCATCTCCTATCTTCCTGGTCTATGTTCCTTATCTTCCTTTTCGTATTCGATTACAAGTGTTGTCTTCTTGATTTGGTATCACGTAGTAATCTTTCTTTTTTGATTAGATATTATTACTGTTAAAGTTTGTTCCACATTGATTAATTATTACCTCCAAAACTAGTTATGGGCCTGGGTGGTCTCTCCACTCATTACCAATTGATTTTGAGTTGGATGCTTCAACATGGTATTAGACTAGGGTTTTGGAGGCTTTTGAACAAGACTCTTGGTTGATTGCCCTGTTGTTTTTACCTTATGCACATTGTTTTGTTTTGCTCAGTGTATTATGAATCTGTTGTTTACCTCTTCACCTGCAGATCAGGGGTCGGGCATGCAGGGGAATGTTAGAATTTGTCCTACATTGATTAATTATTATCTCCTAAACTAGTATATGAGACTGGGGACCTCTCCACTCATTGCCAATTAGTTTTGAGTTGGATGCTTTAACAATTACTTATATTTTACATTTGTGTATCATTTAGTTGTCCTTGGGTCCAGCTGGTTTTACTTAAGATTCGCTATTTTTTATTTGTGATTTTTCTGTTTTCCGACTTGCATGGCTTCAATTCTGCAGTGCTGGACTTCACAATACAGCTTCTTCAGACAGGAGTAGAAAGTGAGGTGGTCCTGGCTCTTGTTGTTTTTTCATTTCAGTATGTTTTAGTTAATTACGAGTACTGGAAATACAAGGCGAAGCATGCTCGCTGGAAGGTGATACTGAAGGTACCTTTTGGTGTCCCTCTACTTGTAGTAGAAGAAGCAGGAATTTGTTCCATTATACATTGCTCTTGCCACATACATAAAATGTCTCAACTCTTGATTATGTCTTCTTTTTTACAATGATGCGATGGATAAATTGTTGAACTCTGGCAAATTTTTTGGTGTCAGGTGCTTAAAGTGATGGAAAAGTGCATTTTGTCAATCCCATACTATCCAAAACTGGGTGAGGTTATTCGAGATATTTTGTTTTGTGATTCTTCCCTCCACAGTGCCCTGTTTCGAATTGTGTGTACAACTACACAGGCCTTGGAGGTCAGTCTTGCTGCCTTTTACCCCGTTGATTTGTATGATTGGTTATGATGCAGCTTCTTTTTTTCCCCATGTTAATGTCCAGCTTTTTTTAAACAGAAACTCCATGTCAGCCGTCTTTGTGATCCAATGGAGATTGAAGGGTTACAGCTGGCAATATGTTCTGTGTTGGATATTCTTTTCAGCATGATTTCTGATCTTTCCCAGGTTGGTTTTGTGCGTTAGACATCAGTTGTGATCCTTGAAGTTGGACAGATGTGAAAGCGTCATACCACATTACATTCTCTGTGGTTAAGTGGGAAGTAACTCTTTTTCGTCAAGTTCACATACTCTCCTCCATTTTTTTTCCTTTTCTCTTGTTGGCATCTGTTCTACACGGTTTATGAATTTAGTGGTGAAAAGTAATTTTTCTCTCTCTCTCTCTGAGGCATGCATACCACGTTTGTTTTTAGAATAAACAACGATATTCATTTTCTGCCCAAGTGATCACTCCTTGACTAATTATGCCTTCTGATCTAATGTGCATAATTCATTCAGTGCAACTATATACCATGATGTGCATCTGAAGCTGTTCACTCCCGTGGTGTACTCTCAAATATGTTGCAGAATTTTTTAGAGTTTTTGTCAACTATGTCTTACACTTGGTGCTATTTTTTGTTTCAGGATGTCTTGCCCAACCTTCCTGTCTTTCAACAAGCAGTGCTGTCATCTGCGACCAAACCAATTCCTGTTGTTACTGCTATGATATCTTTGATGTCATACTTCCGCAATCCTGTATGTGACTGTAACATCATGTACCATTATACCTAGACTATAACTTATATTTTGCTTTCATGCTTTCCATGATTTTTTTTTTTTGTCTTCAGCATTCTGTTTTTTGCCTGCTCATGTCTTTCTCTGTATCCTGCTATACTATTCAATTGAGTCTGTGATACTCTTAAGTTTTGTCACTCTACAGTTTGTTTTAATGTTTTTGGTAAGCTTCTCCTTTATGCAAAGTGCTTACTATGGTTTAAGTTCTTCAGTGTTTTGTGGTGTGAGAAGCATAGGCAGATTGGTAAGCTTGCATTAACATGGCTGGCTTCTGAACAGAGGATTATACAAATTATATGCACACAATTATAGATAGCCAATGCATGACACACTTCTGTTTTCATGGTTTTTCTGTGTGTTGTCTTGTGAGAGGTACCTTGTGTATTTTGTTGCTACCTGGCAATGTCACAGCCAATTTTATTTGTATCCTTTTATTGTTTGCAATTCCCTGTGCATTTGTCACTCAATGGTTTGCTATTTGATCTTCCAGAAAATACAAGTGGGAGCTGCAAAAGTATTGTCTGTCTTGTTTGTTCTTGCTGATAATACGCAACGTTATGTGTTTGGGAATGCATGGTTTGGTCTGGATGAAAAGCAGGTTTGTCATGTGTGGTAACAATCTTTATTTAAGAATGTTGGCTTCCAAATTTAACTTGCTATGTCTGTTGTTTCTAATTTAAATTCTTGAAAATCGTGTTGCCAGATGGTATATCTCAGGCATTCTCTTAATACGATTCTCTGTGAGCAGTCTCTCTTGAATGAAGATCTCTTTGTTGCTACGTGTAAACTACTCACTTCTGCAGCATATCATCAGGTTAAAAGTGTTGTCTATTGCCATTTTTGAATCTTATATCTTTGTTGCTCAAATGTCCTAGGAAATAAAGGATTAGATTTCACCGTTGTTTGAGTTGCTTCTTTCTGATTTAATGGTAATTGGTTGATATGTCAAAGAACTTCATAACTTCTAATGTTGCTGAGAAAATGCTTCTAATTATTGTGGATTGGTTAAGGATAGGCAAACAGTTGGAATGGGAAAATCAGTACACTTTCATGTTGCCTTTGTAGACTGAATTTTACAGGTTCTGTTTCTTGGGTTGACCGTTGACCTTTTTATTTTGTATATCTTTACAATTTCCTCCGATAAGATTGAAATCGAATCCCGTCATCTGGGGCCTTCTAACTATGCCCTCTAGTTTTGCTCTACACTCGGCAGAATGTGATCTTTTCGAGGGAAGTCTTGTATCTTAGTAGAAAATGGAGGTAGAGAAGGACAAAGGAGGTATTTGTTTTGCTGTTGATTTCCATCTTCACTACCAAAGGAGGAAAATGGTCATTTATCACCACCAAAGCACCGCTTCCCCTCCCACCTTCACCATCAACAAACAAAACCCCCGTGACCACCTGAAACCACCCCATGGAGAATAAATGCGTTCAATATGTACATACCCATGGGCTCACCACACTCTTGGAAAGTGAACTAACTGCAATCTGCCATCACTGAAGAAACACCAAACCCCATCCCTAGATTCACACACAATCACGTGTTATAAGCGTATATATAGTCTTTGAATTACATATATGTAACCGATTTACATATACAATTTGCTACATATAAAAATTTATAATTGTATGTAGATAGATCACAGAAGAGAGCAAGGATTGCGTTGAATCATCAATTGCAAAGCTTGTTCACCAACTGAAAACCGAGGGATTTCAATGTATTTGTCTCCATTGTTTGTGATTTTTTGTTATCAGTAGTTTTGTCTTTAGTAAGCCATGAATGCGGAGTCCATGGTTGTCTTAAATTCGACTGTGGTTGGTTGGATGGTGGTGTTGAGTGTATTTCGAGGGTGATCAAGGAGATGGAGTTTGGTGGTCGTGGGATGAAATTGTAGAAGTGGTAGTGAATTGGTGTTATGGTGATTTTTGGCAGATTTAACACTGCAACTAAAGAAATTTTGATTCAGTGACAAAGAATATGGGGAAAGAGTGGTGGAAAGCAGTACCGATTGCATAGACAGAGGGAGGAGATGGTGGGTTTAGGTATTGTGGGAGAAGATAATGAATGGACCATTGTGCCATCTGGAATTGATGATTGTCCACTTTTTTCATTCACCCTTGTTAGAGTTTGTCCCCCATTGATTAGTTATTACCTCAAAGAACAATTATATGAGCGTGGATGGCCTTTCCACTCACTGCCAATTGGGTTTGAGTTGGTTGCTTTAACATGGTATTAGAGTTAGGGTTTTGGAGACATTTTGGACAAAACTCTCTTAGTTGTTGTCCCTTTATCTATGCCTTAAGTGCACTTTGTTTCATTATGATCCATGTGGTAAGGATCTAACCTCTCCCTTGCGTTTCAGGGTTCACAGCTCACACTTGCGGGAAAGTGTTAAGAGTTTGCCCACATTGATTAATTATTTCCATAAACAAGTATACAAGCTTGTCTCTCCACTCATGTCAATTGGTTACGAGTTGGATGCTTTAACAATTCTGTTCATGAGAGTGATGTTTGGGTCATTGGTCCAAAGTTACACAATATGCAAAATTAAAGGGCAGAATTGCACAAGTGGAACTGCGGGAACCAAATTGCTACAAGAGGGAAATTAAAGGGATCAGCGGTACAATTTGTTCTGAAAAAGTTAGAAATTGACCAGTTGTTTGATGTGGTGTCTTGTTAGGCATTTTTTCCCCTGACCACATAGGTGAAATTGACAAAACTAGACACGACTTGTTTCTAATTTAAAACTTCTATTGGACAATGCGGAATATGCACGTTTACTTCAGAGTGATGATTCATATATTTTTTCCAGAAAGGGTGTCTATGAGGATGTTGCTCATAAACTTAGAGAGCAGTGTGGATCAATGTTATTTATCCCGTACTGTACCGGTCTCAAAATGGTAAGGGACCACCGGCGTTTCGTCCCGTCCATTGTTCTGGGCACTGATGCGTAATAGTTTTTTAATTTTTAATTAATGGCTTTTTGGGTAACTACAATCATCCACTTTTATGTTTGGTAATTTGTTTTTTAAGTTGTGAGGCTTTATTTTATATGTCCAATGTGATTTTTTATTAAAAAATATTATTTAAGAAATGTATATTAATTGTAGCGGTAAATCCAAAACGGTAAGCAAGTATGCACCAGTATCGGTACGTACCGTACAAGTAACAAAACAGGTACACTCGTCGGTATGACATTGATAATTTTGGTGTGAATGAATTGATTTCGTGCTTTGAAAGTATTTTCATCATATTCTTTCCGGATGGAAAGGATTATTTTATAGGACAAACATAATTTTAGTAGTTTTATGGCCCAAAATTTTAGCAATAAAGAAATAAAATGTCAAAAAGGGAGTTTTTTTGGAATAAGGATGTTTGTACTAGAAAAGGCAGTGATAAACACAATTTTTTTCTAAGAAGTTAGATGTGGCAACAATTAAGAAAAACTAGGGAGAAGATGGTTTTTCCATTTGCAATGTAGATCAATGCACATTGTAGCATCCAGCGATTTGATCCAAGTTCGATGTGGGAGAAGGATGATAGATAGGCCAAAGAAGAAGAGGTTTGAGGAAATGAGAAGGTAACCAAGGATATAGCTTTACTATAGTGATCATTGGATAAGGTGGATCCATGTGGTCAATCCAAACTGCCTTAAAGCCTTTTGGGGTGAATTGATTCGTTCTCTTAGGTTGTGAATATTTATCTTTACAGTGGATATCTCTAGACCAAAGAGTATAAAATTATTGAAGTTACCTATTTTTCCTTACTCTTTTGGACTGATGTATTTTTGGATTATAAACTAGCATTCTAAGTGTCGGCCTAGGTGGCCTTTTGGGGGGGTTGTTGTAATATTTTTAAAAGTATGCAAAAAACCGACAAATCTATAAATGCCTATTAGTTGGGTAAGGAAGGTCTTTACTATAAAGAACCAACTTTACGAGCTATACAAGGCTCTCGCAAGTGTCTCTCCCACACAATTGTCCTCATAAGCTTTCAAGCTCTCTCTTGGATGATGGATGCAAATGAAACCTCTCACCTATTTATAGGCTTCAAGGGTCTCCTTGGAACCATTTAGAGACTCACATAATCTACCATGTCCTAGAACATTCCATACATATATAACACAAGATAGAATTGTCCTACAGCTCTAGGATATTCCATAAACTTCTAGAATCCTCTTGAATCCTCAAGCGGCTTCCAGCTTATTTCGCAATATTCTAGACCTTTCTGGAATTCTTCAAGCTTGACTAGGGCTTTTTGGACTTTTCTGCAACATCCTAAAACTTTCTTCAAGCCTCTATCAACTTATAAGAGCTTCTAATGACAAGAATGTTGGCAGTCCGTGATATTCTCTCTCACCCAATCCGTGATGCCCTTATCATACCATGGTACTCCCAAGAAGAATGAGAAGAAGCAGGAGCCAAGGAGCATCAAGAAGAAGGATGTGTTGTACGTGAAGGTGAAGGTAATAGGCAACCTTCCAAGGCTTTAATTGACATAGGAGCCACTCATAACTTTCGTGAGTATGGTGGAAGCCAAGTGGTTGGGCTTGAAGGTGAACCAAGACAAGGGTTGGTCTAAACCAGTGAATTCAGAGGTTAAGCCAATCTAAGGAGTTGTCCGAAGTGCTGACATTGCCATCAGGTGTTGGTTAGGACAAGTAGAGTTCTCGGTGATCGATATGGATGATCATCTGATGATACTTGGGATGGACTTTCTACGAAAGTCTAATGTGATACATGTTCCTTACATAGTGTCGATGCTGTTATTTTCGGGAGATGTCCCATGCACACTTTTTGGTGGGATGGAGTCATCTACAAAAGGAGAAGTCTCTTGCAGCTGTGTAGAAAGACGAGGTGCACGGCAAGGGCAAGAGTGTGGACGTGGCTCAGACAAGAGGTCTTACCTTAATGTGGTGCGCAGGAGTACCATGGCGTGACGAGGGCGTCACGGATTGGGTGAGGGATAATGTCACGGATTGTCAACATTTGTGCCATTAGAAGCTCTTATAAGTTGATGGAGGCTTGAATAAGTTCTAGGACGCTGCGGAAGAGTTCGGAAAGTCTTAGTCAAGTCTGAAGAATTAAGGAAAAGTTCAGAATGTTGCGAAAGATCTTGGATGCAATTGGAGAATTCAAGAGAATTCTAGAAGGCTATAGAATATTCTAAAGTTGTAGGACAGTTCTACTTTGTACTAGATGTGTGTGGAATGTTTGAGGACATGGTATAGATTGTGTAAGTCTCTAGATGGTTTCAAGGAGTTCTTTGAAGCCTATAAATAGTTGGAAGATCTCATTTGCATCCTTGATCCAAGAGTGAAATTGGAGAAGACATCCAAGAGAGAAATTGAGAGCTTGTAAGATAGAGAGCTTGTGAGTACAAGTGTGTGAGAGAGACTCTTGTGAGAGCCTTGTATAGCTTGTCTAAAGATTCTTTATAGTGAAGAGCTTTCTTACCCCAAATCTCTTGCCTTGTATAACTTCCTTAACTCGATGGAGAGGCTGACTTGGGCAATTGGGGAGCGACTTGTCTAAGTGCCGCATGGTGTGCAAGTAGTGAAAATCTCGGGCTGTGACAGTTGATAGAACATTGTAAATTAGTTGAGGGGACACACCCTTGAGTTAGCCCATAACATGGGCCATGAAACCTAGTGTAAGTCCTGTCGTACCTCAAATTTCACAGAACAAACGATCTTTTTGTAGGCATTTGCTCTGTACATTGTTTCCAGTACTTTGTTTTTCCGGCAATATTATAGAAATATTACTTAATCTCAAGTCAGAAAATACAAAAATGCGTTTATAAAACGAGTTTGACAAAAATAAAGTCAGCCTTCTGTATCTGTAGTCCTCTTTCTTCGATCATATTTGTTACTGTTCTGCCCGACTTAATTTTCTGTACGGTGGAAGTGGAAATGCTGATTTTCTTTTCTTTCAACCGTCTATATAATATTCAGACCTGGTGAGTACAACTTACTTTTGAACTGATTAGCTCACTTAAAACGGGAATGCTTCCGGAAGCCACTGCAGCACCTTACTTTCCTTTTCATCAGTCTTTCATCTCAACAGTCTTATTATTGTTTTACTTTTCCTGGCATTTTCTCCCTGTTAACAGTTTTCTATTCCAGCCGGCTTTTCTTGCTGCTGTAATTGCTGCCAAGGAAAATGTAGATGTTAAATTAAGCAATGCCAATGGCGTGAAGCCGTCAAATGAAGCTACTAATGGGGCCCTGTGCTCTACAGAAGCAAATCTTTTGGTTGCAGTTCTGCAATACGTTTTGCAGTCTGATGATCTTATCAAAAGGTATTACTAACGTTATTACTGTGTTTGAAACTTAGTTGTATGATCGTCCCACAAGTAAGGATCTTGCTTCAACACTCCCAAGCAAGTATCTCCTAGGAACCTTGCTCAAAACAAGAAAGAATCACTTTCTCCAACTAGAATAGAGCCTCTCAAGCATATGAATTCCAGAGGAAAGGAAGAAAAAATCTCCAGCAACCATCTAATATACTAGAAAAGGAATTAACTAAATTTTACTTGATTAGTTATTAGTTCTATTATATGCACAAAAGCATTTATCTATCCGTATTTTGACATATATACTAGAACTAACATATACGCTCCCAGCCTTAGATTTTTAATATCCTCTCGCTGCCCCACTCCTGCCAGTGCTTCATGCAAGTAAGGTCTGAAATCTTCTGGGTTTGATTTTTTTATTTTGTGCATGTGCACATGTTACTGTTATTTTTCGTTGGTTGATTGTGTTTTCTTTGTTTCCAGCAAACCTCGCATACTGCTGAATGTGCTAAATTTTCTCAAGGCACTGTGGCAAGTAGCTGCTCAGTTTACAAATGTTTTGGATGGGATAAGAAACTCAGAAAACTTCTGGAGACATTTGTCCAGCTGCGTTCTAAAAAATGCTAGTATGGAAGTTAACCTGTCTGATAATCTGAAAGAAATGGAGGTTCTAAGCATTGCGTACAGTATTCAATGTCAGTCTGTTGTTCTGCAAATACTGGCTTTTGAGACGTTCCTGCAGAAGAAGTCATTGCATACAGAGTTTGTTGTAAAACAAACTACAGAATCATCGAAGGATAAAGCAAGGCAAGCAGATGATACTGAAAAATCAGACGATGCAGGTCTTCTTGGTCTCAAGGATGTGTTGTCAAGCTTGCATGGAGGCTTTGTTTTGGGCAACCTGATCAAGTCGTATACATTATGGGGGTATGATAGTGACATATATCTTCGTGCAAAGGTGGGATTTCTTTCTTTCCTCCTTTTGTCTAATTTCTTCTTACTGGTTAAACACACTATTAGAGTTACCTTGTTAAGTTAGGGAGTGGGCACTATTGCAACTTCCGAACATTTGAATTTACAAATAAGTCCCTTTGTTGGGTTACTCAATCCTACTCGCAGATTTTTTGTTGCTGATTAGTTCACAACTGTTGGGTTATTATTTCTTATCTTTATTAGAAGTGGACACTCATGTGACACTTGGATTTTAGATTTGGACACTCTTTGGACGCTTGAATATGCACATTTCCGTCACTTTGGATACTCTTTCGGGCCCCAGGCATATATTTCCATCCCGTGCTTAATCTTTAGTTCATGGAATCCATGGTCTTTTTTATTTTGTAGTGTTATGTTGCAGTTTTCACAGTCAATGAATAAAATGTCTATATGTGCGAATGTTAACATGTCCTCAGTGTGTCGTGTCCACTATTCCAAGTTGATTTATCAGCACCTCAGTCTCCATCCAGGTCTGAACATGAAAGTCTTTATCGATTAAAGAAATTTTATTCAAAAAGTTTTTATTCATCCACGGATCCTTTCTTAGACAGCAAACTACTGCTGTTTCTTTCTCTCTTCTTTTAAACCATGTGTCAAGTTAGGTACACTTTTGGCTTGTGATGCACATGTACTTCCATCTAGCATGTCATTAATTTGTTTAACCACTGAGACACTGTTGGAGTATATAACAATTTCCATTTCCTTATCTTGTATGTCATGATTCTCACACATATTGCTGTTCTGGGGACATTTATGGTCTGAAGTCTCATTTTATACCTGTCTATTAATCAACACCCATGGGCGGCATTTGGTTGTAAATTGGAGATTTGTGGTTTGGGGATAGCGGCTTATAGGGTTTGGGTTTTTTGTCGCATTTCTTCCAATGCACTGGAAATTGAACACTGGCTTGTAATACTACTAATGCTATTCAAATTTGTTTTGCTTATGAGCAACTCAACAGATTGCTGCTGCTTTATTCTCTGTTCATGTGATGGGGAGATTAAAAAAGGGTGATACAGGGAGTTTGTCTGTTGCAGTAATTGAAAAGATTCGCTTATTGTTGAAAAAGGTATTATCCTAACTCTTAAATGTGTGTGTGTTGCTGTCACATTTGCAAATTAGCTACCAAAATGGAAAAGGAAAAAGCTCTAATCTGCTTGTTTGGTTACCAGACAGGATAAGGTGGGATAGAGATTATGTTTGGGATAAGTCGGAGGATTGTATATCCTGTCGCATAAGGAATATATTTAGGGTAACATGTCCTATCCTATCCCATGGTTGGTTGTGGCTGGAGTGGATTCCCATTATTGTCGAACTAACATGGGTTTGAATTATCCCCTTTGTATGGGATGTAGTTTCCTATCCCACCACACTACCCCATGGTCAAATTGCATAAGCAAACAAGGGATATATGGAACTGAAAGGATAAGTAATCCAATCCCACCTCTTTTATCCGATCAAAAATTTGCCCGTAAAAGAATAGTTATGCATTTTGAGTTTTGAATCTCATTGAAATCATAACAACCGGATTCATATTTTTCCTTTAAATAGCCTCTCATCCGCTCCTTTAGGCCACTTTACTAATTTCCGTTTTGTCTGTTTCACATCAACAGTTGATTGAACTGCCTGCCTTTTTGGAATTGGTAGCTCAGTATACACATCGTGGTCACAGGTTTTTGTTCTCAGCTTAACATGCTTGTGAAGTAGATTCAGCTCGTCTTTGTCATTTGCTTCTCAATTTCTGGCATTCAAGGCCTTCTAGAAGGCAATGCGCTTTCCCTTCTATTGCAGTCTGTTGATCACTATCTTTATTTTGCCTTTTGTTTTGCTCCAGTGAAGGAAAGGAGTTGCATGGTTTAATACTCAGTGATCTTTTCTATCATCTACAAGCCGAGCTTGAAGGCCGTAAGATTGATGTTGGACCATTCAAAGAACTCTCCCAGTATTTAATCGAATCAAATCTTTTGCAAACTTATAGACACAGGTATGATGGGGACCTTTTTGCACATGCCAAGGATGTCTACCTGTTTGACACCTTACGTTTCCGAGAAGATTTGGGATTTTATTTGTGGGATTACTCCGACTGGAAAGCATCCAAGGCAGTTGCAGAAACAATGTTTCTCTCCTTACAGGATGTGAATTCTATGGTGTTGCTTGCAAGTCCTAAGCTTTGTGCATTGAAATCATTGATAACCGTCTTATCCACGAATGACGAAGATGTGAGTTTTCAGAATTCTTATTGCCATTCTTGCAGTTCCCATGGCTGTACCATTGGGATCTGTAGCTGGTTTGCTATTATTGAGTCATCTTCAATCTCATGAGGGTTTATATTGACAATTGTCTTCACTCAGATTCACATTTTTGCAGTTATCAAGTTTTTTTTCTTTTGGCAGAAAGTGATTGGAACATTCCTTTAGTGGCAGTAAGTTAGCAATTCGATGGCAAGCTAAATTTGGGATGATCTATATTTTACGGAAATATAAAATGCGGAAAGAGAAGTAGCATAAAATGATTTATAACTTATATTTTGTATGACGATAGAATCATTTACAATTTAATATCAACATAGGATGCAAAATCTTCAATATGATTCCATTTAAGTTCTGGACCTGTCGAATGAGATTTTTTAAAACTAAGTGTTCAATAATGTCTTGCATAGTCAGACAGTGTCTGATGCATGGAGGAGTGTTATATTGATTCCAATCAGCCAATGTAGAAGAACAAAAGCGATATTTGAATTTGCACAAATTATTGTGGTGTAAACTTGAAAGCCAATCATTGGAACTTTAGGATAAGGTAATGGAGTGAAGACTTAGACAAAAGTTTTGAAATATCTGGTTTTCGTCTGGTGTGATCCATCATGGGAGCCTATGTGGCACGGATCCCCATTTTTGGAGAAGCACCCGTGTCGACACGACACAACACTGGTGTGGGTATAGAATCTGTACCGGATCCTTTTAAATCAAATGGTACCTTCTAAGGTGAAGAAGGAAAAAAAGTTATGTTAAAATTTTTTTGGACAACTTTTTAACTTGGTTTCATATAAAAATAACTTTGAACTTGCATATTTTATGAATCTGCACACTCGTATTCAAATTTCGATCCATATCTACGAATCCTCTAGTTTTAAGTCTCAGGTGTCCGACACGTGAATATACACCCACATCCGTTACCTGCACCCGAGTCTGAGCAACAGAGGTAGGAGCTTCTTTTCTTGTGCGATTGTTGAAAAAAAGTTAGATTCAGGAGGAAGATCCCCCCATGGTTTTCAATAAACTAGACTGAGCAACCTGTTTACTTCTTTGATTTAATGAAGTGAACTGCTAAAATAAAGGTGGCCAGCTTTGTACGATGGCATTGCCTATTAGCACACTGGGTATTGAGTGACAATATAGGTTTGAAGAACTATGGATGCTGAATTTACATTTTGCAATGAATGTAATTTGAAGTGCTATTGATTCAGTGTTTTCTTGTAGTCAAGTGAGAAGACTGCAATTGGTTGTAAGATTCCACAGCAACTAATAGACTCGTGCATAGATCAAGTATGCCAGGGTCTCCAAGCCACTCTTGAATCATTAGTTCCACATCCTGACGCAACTGAAGATATCCTTGCCTTCACTGCAACTCAAGCGGAACTGCTTCTCCTTCTTATTAGATGCGAAAGAAAAAGTCTTCCGTTACCTGTTTGTGTACTTGTCTTAAAAACTTCAGGTTCTGGCCTTAAAGTGTTGAATGACTTCAGGCCATTCATTTCTGGTGTTAAAGATACGATGAAGCTTTTACTTATGCTGCTTCTCTCATCAGTCAAGTCAAGCTGCAAGAGTTCACAGTTAAGTGGGGCAGTGGAGATGGAATGTGTTGAAACCTTTCCCGAGGTGTCTAATTTGAGCTTGGGGCTACTGCCCGTTCTTTGTAACTGCACTGAACCTACAGACCACTGCACCCTTTCCCTAGCAATTATTGACTTGGTGCTGAAAGGTTTCTTGACTCCCAACACATGGTTTCCTGTGATTAAGAAACATCTCCGGCTGCAGCATCTTGTTCTAAAGCTCCAAGATAAAAGTTTGATTAGTTCCATTCCCATGATATTGAAGTTCCTTTTGACTCTTGCACGTGTGAGAGATGGTGCCACGATGCTTTTCACTGCTGGTTTTCTCCCGTCCCTGAAAATTTTGTTTTCGGACTTGTCAGTTGGTAACACTTCCTCAGTGATTGAAATTGAAACGAGTGACTTTGTATCGCCTGAGAAAATTGAAAAGCCTGAGGACATCTGGGGACTTGGTTTGGCAGTAGTCACCGCAATGATTCATTCTTTGGGGGACAGTTCTTCTGGTGCTGATATAGTTGACTATGTGATTGCCTACTTTTTCTTAGAGAAATCTTATCTAATTTCTCACTATCTCAATGCACCAGAGTTTCCGTCCGATGATCGTGACAGGAAAAGGGCTCGATCTCAGAAAACACTAACTTCCCTAAGTGCTCTTAGAGAAACAGAACACACCCTTATGCTTATCTGTGTGCTAGCGAAACACCGGAATTCGTGGATGAAGGCAATGAAAGAAATGGGCTCACACTTGAGGGAAACAAGTATCCATTTATTAGCTTTTATAAGCAGAGGGGCTCAAGCGTTTAGAATTGTGCCTCTTTTATGTCTCCCTATCCTGAAGGAGGAGTTGAAGTGGTATGATAGACCGTCGTTAATTAACAGCAGATGTGGCTGGTTTGCTCTTCCTTCTATTGGTTGTGGATTAAATCCCAGGTTTTCTGCTGTGTCGTCTAAAACAACTGCCCTAGTAGTCAAGGATCAAGGAACTGAAGGCACTGATCCAGCTCGTCAAACATATTTCTCAGACATGATTGCAATACAGATATATCGGATAGCATTTCTTATTTTGAAGTTTCTTTGTTTGGAAGCTGAAGGTGCAGTTCAAAGGGCAGAGGAGGTGGGTTTTGTTGATCTTGCTCACTTTCCTGAGCTTCCGATGCCTGAGATCTTACACGGCTTGCAGGTAAATGGTTAAGTTAGTCCATGGCCCTTGTTATGATGTACTTTCGAAATTAGGTGTCTGGTGGATGATGGGAAGTGGTATGCATGCAGTCTTGTGACTTTAAGCTACCTACTTATGAGTTCTATCCATTACCACTATACAGGGATGGATGCATAGTGGGACCAGGAAGGGCATGTGCTGCTCCTCGAGTTTTTTAAATTCTACTAGTACCCTTATAGTTGCATTATGGTTCTGTCACCTCTTAGCAAAAATATAAATCTCCTTCAATGAATTGTAAAAAATCTGTTGAAATGATAACTTTTATTAAAACCCCGTCTTGGTATCCATGACGTTAGAACTTTGAAGAGGAACACTCCATCTTTTTTCTCTTTTTTTCCTCATCCTGATGGTTGTTAACACGTGGCATTTTTTTATGGAATTGACGATGAAATATAACAAATAGTTGGGGTCAAAATGTAAAATCTCACTATAAATTTTAGTCGTGAACGTATTTTAGTTTTGAAAATATTTTTTGTGCTTAGTAATGTGTTATAGTTTAATAAGATCTCAAGGCTGTGGGCAAACATCGGCATGTGCTCCCTTTAGATCAAATTTGGCTCCACTACTCCCAAACCGTATCCATACAATTAAGTAGACGACGTTCGCTTGAAAAACTTGAAGGCCTTTTTACTTTGCTTTTTTAAATCAGATTAAATACATTTGCTAAAGAGCTTTAGTTCCTTGTGCAGGATCAAGGAATTGCAATTGTCACTGAATTGTGTGAAGCCAACAAAATGAAGCAGGTATCTTCTCAAATTCAAGGTGTCTGTATCTTGCTGCTACAAATAACAGAGATGGCATTATATTTGGAGCACTGTGTTTCACAAATTTGTGGGCTAAGACCTGTTTTGGGACACGTTGAAGATTTTTCAAAGGAGATAAGATCATTGATGAAAGGTAATTGTCATCTCTTCCCAATTTCCATACTAAGGCTTTTTGATTAGCTTTATACTGCATCGTGTTCTTTTCTTATTTTCAGCTACCGAGGGGCATGCATTTCTAAAAGGGTCAGTGAGGTCGTTGAAACACGTAGTATCGTTTGTATATCCTGGGTTATTGCAAACTGAAGAACTGTTGTGAGATGTATTTAGACTGTTGAATTCGGCAATCTCCAAGGAGAATGTAAGAATAGTGTAATATTTAGATAGTTTTAGTCTACAAGTTTGTGATATTATATTTGTCTTTGAAAGGTGCATAGATGGTTTTCCCACAATAGATTCTTTATATTAGACAGAACTGCTTGAGTTGTAGCAACGGCTCGCTTGCTTTTACATTTTAAAGGGATATAGATAGGTTTTTGGGCTTATTTCGATTTTTGAAGTTGATTTCATGTTGTCTGGTTTATGTCGTCAACCATCATACTTGCGCTTCGGGTACTTCTAAAAGTTCATGATTAGGGTTTTGGGCTTATTCCGAGTTTCTAGCGCTGCAGATGACAAAATTTGTTGAAAATTTGAAAGCAGAATGGGGATTGGAAGTGTTGTTGTGACACTTTGGTATTCAATAGGTGCTTGGTAATTTGAAGGCTTACTGGTTTAATAAGTAATCTATAAGAAAAGAAGAAAAGAAATTAAGTTGCTCGATTATTGTTTTCAATGGTCTAACTCACGAGGGTTGACGTGTTGGTAGTCACCCGATTATTAAGAGTGTCATGAGCCTTTCGTTTAGTGTTTAAGCTTAACTTTTGTGCTATTAATTCTTACGTTGACGAGGTAATATTGTTGCGATTTGAATTTGGGTTTTTTTTAGTGGATGATGAGATCAATCTTTAGATTAGTTGATTTTTTAGGTCGACCACCAAGTTCTTTTTTTTGTTTTTTTTGAGTTCTCATGGTTGATGGCATTGGATGGTCTTACATTTTATTTCAAGAGACTAATCCTCTCTGATTTCTTTTTAGGGATTAGATGGTAATATTGGCCTATTTGAGGGTCATTTTCTAAGAGCATCTTTAAAAAAGATGTCAAATTTTGAGATGGGGATATTCATCCAAAGTTTGAGTATAGTTCGTGCACCGTTTTTCTTCTCTACCATGACAGATCAATCGATTTAAAGTAGGCATCGTTTTTCCTTTGTCCTTTTCCTCTAATTTTGCCCTCTCACTAGTTGTTATTCCTAATCCAAAAGCACTCATTTTCCATTGATAGAGAAATCTAATCGTTAAAATCAACAAAAAGGGCATCATGGACCAAAATCCAAACAGATCAATTTTATGAGAGAGGACTGCCAAGGAAAGAAAAAAGGTGACTTTCAGATCAAAGATAATAAATAAAATGAAAACAAGATAAAATTGTATATCAAAGCAACTTCTGACATCACCAAAAGGATCGAAACCACATTTGTATGCTGACAATTTTTCTGGGTATCTCGAACTATTGGAAGCGTATAGAAAAGGAACATCAAGTAAGATCAAAGAAACTAGTAGACTAATCACTAAATAGATACAGAGGTGCAAATTCTAACATCACCACATCTCACCTTTATCGAATTTGAACCGATGACTTGAGCCTATTTCTTAGGGTGTTTAAAGAGTATAACTCTTTTTTTAAAACAAAAAGTGACTTACGGAATCTCAATATAGCTCGCAAAAGTGACTTTTGTTTACTTACGCAATTAGGAGGACACGAAGGAACAACCTACTTAACTTTTTTCTTCTGTCGTTGACCCATGATCAACATTTAATTTTTTTTTATCTCCAACAAAAATGTCAAACTGAGATATTTGAGGTAAAAAAATATTTGAGATTAAAACATTTAAGGCAAAAAGAAATTTGAGACTTAATGTCAAATTTGACATCAAATAGTATTTTTCACTATCAGATATGATTTGACAATATTTTTGACATTTTTATTGGAATTAGTTTTGATGTCATTTTTTAAAAATTCAATTGTCATATTGGATTTGACATATTTGTCAGAGATGCTCTATAAGCAATTCGAATGATTGAATTGATTATTTTATAGCTTTTTGAAAATAGCTATTATATTAAAATTACATTGACCGGATATTAAGTTACTTTGAAATAAAATTGTATTTACACTTATGGCCCGTTTGGATGGAGGGAAAGACAGGGGTATAAGTTTTGGAGGGGGTAAAAAAATTGACGTGACATGTTTAGCATGGTTTGGGAGCATAAAAAT
>JABCMJ010017805.1:0-14354 GCA_014822125.1 Arbutus unedo
GAGAATTCTTCATTTCAGCCATACCCAAATGTGTGTACTCGACCAAAAGTAAGATGAAAATAATCCACTGCTATACGTGACAAAGAAAAACACTCTGGAGGAGTCACACTGTGTTTACCTTTAAAAGTGAAACACTGAATTTGAAAGGAACGTCATTCAGGGAAGGAATCTTATAACTTCCAGGCCCACATGTATACAAAGCGCCAGGTGGGATCCACTTATGAGCTGCATCACCCCATTTTAGCTCCTCCAAAGCTACCCATCCCAAACCTTGTATAAATGCTCCTTCGATCTGTTCCGAAAATTACCATATGATCAGATGGAGCTTTCCCAGATTAGATGATAACTCAAACACTTAGAAAATATGGGTTCTGCTTAGTAAATCAATCTACCATACGTGCGCGTGCATAAGAGAATAGCCTATTGAAACAAAGTCACCCAACTTCCATGTACAAGTACCAAAGACGCAATAAGTAAGCATTTTAGAAATCTCTATTGGTTAACATAACTATATCCATAACATTTAAGACAAGTGAGCCGGTGCATTTCAGACCAAAAACTAAATATAGATTTCTAAATTCTACAAGATTGGAGCCCCTAAATCAGGTGGCATGATCAGTTGCTTAAAATAACATGTTCTGGTAAAGCTTATCAATTAAAGCGTCTCCAACCATACTCTATTTCTCCAAAATGGAGACGAAATTTTCTCCGCCCATGCTCCATTTTTTACTCTCCAAAATGGAGACTCGAATTGGATTTGGGTATTTGGATTTTGAGTGCTGTTAAAGATTTTGGAGTCAAGTCTCCGTTCTCCAATATGGAGACTACAAAAATCCTAGTTAACCGTTTTGACCTTTTAACTTTAAAAATCTAAACTTCATGCACATTCAATCTTTAAATGTACTATTAAAAAGACAAATTCTAGACTCCCAGAAAATGTCCCAACCTTTTGTTTAACGGTGTGTTTAAAAATGATCTCGAAGACTGGAACCTTTAAAATGAGACCAATACTGCATATATCTGATAAAGCAGAACTTCACTTCTTTCTGCTGCTGAACTTTCCTTTGTTGCCCCTACGAGGGACTAGCTTTGCTTGCATCGTGATTTTTTTTTAGAATCAATTTGAAATTTAGAAACAGATAAGTTAAGTGATTGAATTTTCAAATGATAAATTGCAGAAGGTGGAGGTTAATAATCAAGTTCTGAAGAGAAATGAATTAGCTCTCCAAAAACTAAAGATAACAACTTGCTATTGGAGATGCACAAATACTAGTAATCTGTAAAACCACTTCTTCAATAAACAGAAATACAATTTGACTCTCCAAGATGGAGTATTGGGTCGGACACTCTCGTAGAAGTACTTGAACATTGAGTGGAACCATACAGATTAGATAAATGAAAACAAAAGTTGTATTTCCATTACTTAAACGTCATCAAAATGCACCTATAGCTCATCAAGAACGCCATAATACAAAGTAGAATGTCAGAAAGGTCACATGCATCACTTACAAGATAGAGTCGAGCACAAAAAATCACAGGTATTGAGTCAGTTAAAAGTTCTCTACTCACGGAATTTGACCAGCAGCATTTTTGGCTGTTGCATCCCAGTTACCATGGATATGTGCCTCACTAAATGCAGCATGGATTTTCACTATGAACCGAGAAGATAGAACTTCTATGACATGCAATGGAAAAAAAAGCAGTAAATAGTTCTCACAGATGCTAGTACGAATGATTCCAACAAAATAATTGTGAATCAGGCTCCACACTTTGTTGCTGCTTTTTTCTTGTGCGCTTAAAGTACTAGTGCCCCATCCAACTTTTGCAAGCATAAAGAAAGCAAATACCACTTCAGAAAAAATTTTGAACCAGGAAAATGGAATCGAGGTCTCCATGTATGTAATACATGGTAATTAAACCAAATTTCATATTAAAAAACCATGCAGAAGATGGACATACCACGTTTGCACCACAGGAAGGAGGCAAACAAGCATTAAATAATTGACGGTGCATGAACCCTAGAGTACGTTGTCATTCTTCTCAAGAAAATGGTAGATAAAGGAAAATTCCATCTATGACACCAATACTTCTGCCTAGAAGAAAACGGAAGAAAAGATCAGGAATGAAGGAAAGGGGGATACCTGTCCAACATCAATAGCTGGATTGAGAGAATATCCAAGATCCAGGAAAACATTAGCTGTCCTTGTGTGGAAATCTCCAGTCAATGTGTCAATTTCAACTTCTGCAAATGCAGCCCCATATGTGAAGTACCTGAATGGGTTTCCTTTACCAGTCTTCCAATCAAAGTTGATATCAGGTGTAGCATAAAATCCATGAGCAGAGAGATCAATTCGCTCCATATAGCATGTGGTGGCCAGCTGATAATAATTGCAACATAAGCCAGTTTTTTTAGTTGCAGGTACAACATAAGACAGTTAATGATGGTAAAAATAGTATCCTTAACTGACAAACCTAAAATGAACATGAGAACTCAACTAGCTCATTGAGAAAACCCACATTGATTAGTTGTTACCTCCAAAATTAATATATGAGCCTGAGCAGCTTCTCAACTTATCGTCAATTGGTTCTGAGTTCGATGCTTTACAATATGTAAAGGGTTGTACATAGCGTGAAATGTGTATTTTGTTCTTTTCATTTTTGCTTTTCAGCTATGGGTAGTTTAGTCATTTTTTGTACTTCTGGTTTTCTCCTTAAATCAGTCTCGGAGACTATTGCAACAACACATTATACTTCTCCTTTTCGCTGCCTGCAAGCTTGGGTTTTCTATAACATCTCCTAACTCTATAAGTTGTTAATAGGCCACACAAGACGCATATGATTTGTAGAGCAAATAACTTATTTAAAAGGAGCAACGCATGTCCACATACATTCCATTTACGAGTGCAGATATTTGTAAGTAGTGATCTTTAAGGAGTGTGACATACTTAATAGTTTCATTTAAGAGGTGCAGATATTTGTTGAGTTCTGATTGGTGTGCGGCTGAGTAGAAACATACATATCCAGGTCCAAAAAGGCCCAAAAAAGCTTAAGGATTTATGTACTCCAAGTTAAGTCACTGGCATAGCTGCTTTATTGAGCCAAGTAAATTTGATGTCAAAATCAAAGATTAACCTGCATAAGATGAGATAAGGAGTTGTTTTTTAAAATATTACTTTTCAAAAGCCGATAGCTGTTTTATTGAGCTAAGTAAATGTGACGTCCAAATCAAAGATTAACCTGCATAAGATGATAACGAATTGTTTTTTAAAATATTACTTTTCAAAAGCCAATTTCAAGGGATTGGTAAGACATGTCTCCTTCTAGATCAGAGAAAGATCAAATATTCCAATAGCTTTTAATAGGAGTATAGAGTCAAGCGTACCTCTGCGAATGAACTAAAATTACTCTTAGAGGCTATTGGCTCCATACGAGCTTTTATTTGCTCACATGCATCTAACACTGCGGCACCATACATATCAGAGCTGGCAGAAGCTGCTGTTGGCGATGAATTTGGAACCTAAGAGGGCACCAAATAGAAATCAAAAGAGGCATCAGGAGTCCAACGAGAATTAGAACAGGATAGTCATGTCGACAAATATAATTTATTTTGATATCTAAAATAAATAAATAAAAAGTGGATAATCTCCACAAACTTGTAAATTCAGACAAAGAAGCCTGTTTACTAAACTGGAGTCCATGAGAACACCTAATTTCTATACCCACAACAAAATAAAGGTCGATAATCGGAACGTTGTCCTTTTACCTTGTCGGTACTTGTCTCTGATATAAACACAGAACTGAGTGGAATATTGAATGAAGAAGCAGCAACCTGAGCAACTTTTGTGTGCAAACCTTGCCCCATCTCAACACCCCCATGCGTGACTAACACAGTTCCATCGGTGTAAACATGGACAAGAGCACCTGCCTACAGTCAACAAACTGGAATATCAGGGCTAGTAGTCCTCACACAAATGTGAAGTCTCTTTTCTAGAGAAGTTTAGAAGATAAAAACTCATCCTTCTGGGGAATATAACACGATGAACTCCAGTACATTAAGTTCTGAAGACAGATTTCATCAGTCAGTATTCAACATAAGCTAAACGATCCCTAACATATACTTCATGATCTAAAATTCCGTGGGCTATAATTAGGGGAACTTCATATATTGTTCAATTACAAAGACAAAATATATGTCTATTTTGAAAACTTCCCTTTTGGCCCCGTCTTTTTCGAATTAAAGTAACAATGTTAAAAAGGTTAAAGGGCATTTTTTGGAAAGTCAAAGCTTTGAAAGTGTAATGATAGTCTCCTTACAAAGTTAAAGTTCCCAAGATGAACAAACAAAATGGGACGGAGGGAGTAGTTCACTTTCCAAAAACAATCATCATTGTATCCCATCCCATTTGGAAAAAAAAATCCAAAATAAGCCTTACAGCAACATAGACAAGCAAAAGATCAATCCATGATGATGATGGATTGTACAATGCAGCAACTTGAAGAAATTTGAAATATGACCCTTAACCGTGAGGCATCAAAAGAAGAATGTTCAGCTCACCCCTCAACACCACCCACCCACCCGGGAAAAAATTGTAGAAGTAAAAATATATATATAATGTAAAAAAAAAAAAATATCAAACAAGCTAACAAAGATGGAAACAACAAAAAACTGTCTTCTTAGTTTTACCCCATGACCTTTCTAGATTACTTTTCCTGCCTGACTGCCTGGATCACATGTAATCATGAATAATCCTCAAAAAGCCACTTCAATTCAACATAATGTAACACTTGCAAACCAAATAAACTGACAGAATTTCAAGTTTTCAACATTACCTGGTTCATGAATTTGGAAGTAAAAGCAATGCCAAATTTCGTAGGTACCATAGTGACCCCTCGCTTTTTCCATCGATTATGAAGATTAAACTGTTCAACTTCATTTCGAGTATTCAAGAAGTCGCATGAGGTTTTCAGTTCATTCCAGAGTCGCGGCAGGGTAAACTGCTGAATTTGTTGACCAAAATGCAGTATCGAACCTTCACTCAAAAAGTTTACTTCCTGATCAGGAAGCAATTTCAAAAATAGTGAGTCAACATATTGAACAAGGGTTACAAAGGATCTGTTACAGAAAACACATAAAACATAAGTTACAAAATGTCATCAAGAGCAATGATGTACCCTAATCTCTTCAGGACTTCTCTTGAGTTCCGTGGCTATTCTTTGAATCCAATTTTCAGTAACAAGCATACCCTGAGGACCACCAAATCCTCGGAAGGCAGTATTGCTAGGGAGATTAGTGAAGCACACTCTTCCATTTATCTTGACATTCGGGATCTCATAGACGTTATCAGAATGAAACATAGCACGTTCAAGTATAGCAAGAGACAAATCAAGTGAACACCCAGCGTTATTGTAGAGTTCAAGATCAAGAGCAAGCACCTTTCCATCCTTATTAAATCCAACCTGCATCAGATAACTTGGCTTTATTATTAAAATGCTCTGTCATAGGTAGAGCTAACAGTAAAAGTGACACAAACCACAAGAAATAATGATAACAAATTTACGAAGAAATCATCCAAGGGACAAAATTTCAACTTGTGTCCATCAAAATGGCCAAAACGTCTCTGGTTCCTGATAGAAAGAAATGAAAAACTAGTGGGAAAAAGAAATTCTGGTGTTCCCAACAGAATATAGCATTTCTGTGAACATAGAAAGACAAAAGTTGATCCCTGATTTCATTTTGTCCCATTTGAATAAGTATATGCAAAATGTATCAGTTTCTATGCTCAACAAAACAGTCCTTCGGAGAGAAGTTTTGATCCTTGATCTCATCTAAAATAAGTCAAGATAATGCTTCTCCTCTCTCCCATAATTCAGTAAGATAAATAAAATAGTACCTTGTACTTTCCAAGAAAGCTATGGCGCTGCCCAGTTATCTTCATATCTATATCCCTGTCTAACGTTATTTTGACAGGTCGCTTCAGGAGATACGACGGAACAGAAGCCAAAGCAGCCAGAAAGGCTGACCTTGTCTCTTTTCCACCAAATCCACCACCAATTCGTTTGGTTTTGCAAACCACTTTCGACATGGGAAGGTCGAGGACATGACAAACATACTTTTGGTGTTTCTGAGGGGCCTACACATAAAGAGTAGAAATGCTAATAATAGGAAATTAAACCATTGAAAATGAAAACTTAAAACAATAGGTGTAAAATGAGGCTCAAAGAAAAATATCATAGACACAATGAATTGGACTCGGTAATCCATGAAACCTCCAACACTGCAGAAAACACATAAATGAACATGTAAGCCATTACCCCCAGAAATCAGCTGCGCGAAGGTCCTTTCTTGATCACAACCCAAATAGCGTACAACATGCAGCTCAAGTATATGGACTCAAACTATGAAAAAGCCTAAAACCAGTGCACTATTGAGAACGAAGTTCTGGAGATGACTTGAACCAACAGCAACCAATAAATAGACAAGCAGGAATTGTTACCTCACATGCCTCTGATTGTTTAATTTCAAATATTTGCAATGATTGTGTAGATCAAATCCAAAACAAATGCTAAACTTCGAAACAAGTGCAGTGCACCAAATTACAACTACTATTTAATCCTTTCCAACTGTATTAGTTACATCCTCTTCTTTTTTAATGGGCAACAAAGAAAAGTTATTAGTAGACGTCATAAAATAAAAAAGTAAAACAACAAGCCAGTCCTCTTAGAGAACAAAAAAAAGAAAAGAAAAGCCAAACCAAAAAGAGGATTTCTAATCAATGCAATAGTTTTCACAATTCAATCTTCATAGAGCAACAGGACACTTACAAACCCAGTTACAAGTGCTCATCATTTTTGCTTCACAGAACATTAGGCAAAAAAAAAAATTCTCCAAACTCTTCTACCTAAGCGTTTGCATAACTTCATGGAGAAACTAGAATGATTAAAAGTACTAGCAAAGGAAACTTACTTGGGTGGATGAAATCATATGAACCTCATTGCCACCATCCATAGTCCACACTAAACTACTATTTGGCTCCAAGTAAAAGTGTTCCTGACCTCCTACTTGAACCTCCCCCTCGATTATTCTGTCGCATTGACCCGATTGAAAACAAAGGTCCACATCTCCTTTTTTTAAACACTTCTCTGTATTTGGATGGAAACTGTTAGCTTTCAGGGCATCCTGTATTGATATGATAGCTGGGAGCTCTTCATACTCAACATGAACCTTTCTTGCCGCTATTTTTGCATTTTGGAGGGTATCAGCAACCACCACACCAATAACCTTCATAACACACCATGTTTTGAGTATAACAAAAACCAAGTAAAATTGGAACAAACAAAAGAGTGATTTCAAATTCTACCAAGTTAAAATTGTCCAAGATAGTAATACCATTTCACATGAGGCCATTTATTTTCTTCCGCAATTAATCTACAGATTTATGAGAAATACTTTTAGCAACCTCTCACAAGCATCGATGTGTAAAAACTATATTCTAGAATATGGATCTTTGCCTTTAAGTGTGGCATAAAATGCAGTACAATGACAGCTTCCATGCATCTTTGAAAATCAATAGAGATGTAAATTCAAACTAAAATGTCATCACCTGTCCGACACAAGTTACAAATTCTGTAGCAAATAGTTCCTCGTCTGAAATAACTGCTCCAATCATGTTATCACCTGGGACATCTTTTGCGAAAAAAATCCCTGCAAAACCTGGTGAAGACTTGGCTTCTGAATCATCTATAGAAACTATACGAGCATGGGGTTTGCAACTTAATATTAACGCAGCATGTAAACAGCCAGGAGGCATGGGTGTGTCATCAGTGTATTCTGCCTCACCAGTAACCTGGAAAGAGCATACCATCAGAAACAACTCTCAAAATTATATAGATGGGAACAAAGAAACTCAAAGGAACTAGCATCAATACATAAATCGGGAAGAACACCCAACCACCCTAAAATAGAAATTTTCAATTCAAGACTCATTAAATAACTTTGCTTGTTACATCTTTAGAGTCTTGTCTTCCACACAGTCAGTCCCAAGGCCGGATTAAAAAAGAGGATTGTGCGTTAGATAACTGACAGTCAGCACATAAGAGACTGTTAGATTTTTGACATAAATCCGATTACAAAGATTAGTTATGCTAGGGCGTTATGGAACGTGGCGCCATGGACAGAGCTCATTGGACAAACCAGATTCTTGTAACCGACGCCATTAATTGGAATTAAGGCTCGGTTTGGTTTGGTTTGGTTTGATTTGGTAAGACATACAAAATCATTTTTTAATGGAAAAAGAGTTTAATGTTTACTAACGATTTTACTCAGCTCATCTTCACGTGATTTGAATTGCCTCCCTGTTGTGAGGTAGTCTGACTAGGAAAATTTCTGATAACTCATTGCAGCATGTGCTGACAAAGTCAGACATTTGTCTCAAAGCACGTAACACCTTATGGCCCCAAGAGTCCTACTGTGAGATATATGATTAACATAAAAATTTGAGTCACCTGTTTTCTTTGCATTAAACATAAAGAAACGGAACAATAGAGTGATAGACAAAAACTAGAGTCATTGGAGTCATGTACCCGTGGATACTCATATGGATCTCAATGTCAAACTGTGTGTTAATAGGGGGAGTTCCTTCTATATCTGACAAGTATCGTCGTCGCTTGGTTGGTAGGTTGAACTATCTAAGCATTTTACGTCCTGATATTTTGTTTGCAGTTAGTTTGGTGAGTAAGTTTATATCTGCACCTCGATTTCCTCATTGGGAAGTTGTCCTTTAAATTGTGAAGTATCTTATGGTTCATCCAGAACATGATTTGTTTTATTGAGCTAGTGGTCGCTTACGTGTTGAGGCTTTAACTGACTCAAATTAAGTGGGAGGACCATTTGATAAGAGATTCACTACTGACTATTGTGTTTTCCCCGATGAAAATCTTGTTACTTGGAAGAATAACAAACAAACAGTTATTGCAAGGTCTAGTGTAGAAGCAGAATACGAGCAATAGCACACACAAAATATGAGATTATTTGGTGCGATCCTTCCTTGAGGAAATAGGTTTTAATGTACAATTGCTCATGAGCATGTATTGTGATAATCAAGTGGGATTCACATTGTATCTAATTCTGTTTTTCACGAGAGGACTAAGCACATTGATGTAGATTGTCACTTGTTCGAGAAAAAGTGAACAGTGGCTTGATAGCTACTCCTTTGTGTCCACAAGTGCTCAATTAGCTGATATTTTAACCAAGCCATTGTGCAAGCCTCATTTGGAGCTACTATGTAACAAGTTAGGTCTATGTAACATCTATATCCTAGGTTGAGAGGAGTGTTGATAGTTAATTTATATATGTTTTTAGCACTAGTTAAATGAGGGTAGTTTAGTCTCTGTCTTGTACTCTCACTTCATATTATACATACACATGTATGTACACACACACACATATACACACCATCCCTTTCTAATAAGGGATCTTATTTTGCTAAAATGCAGACGTCTCATTCCCTGATCAAATTTTGATAATCTGAACCGCTCAATGCGTTTAAAACATATTTTTAAGGGTTCGGATCATCAAAATTTAATGTGAAAATGAGACGTCTGCATTTTAGCAAAATAAATGATCCCTTATTAGAAGTTTTCTATATACACACATACATATATAAGGGATCTATTGAGCTGATTTCTCACAAGTGCCTTAAAAACATGTTTTAAACACATTGAATAGTTCGAATCATTAAAATTTAATATGGAAATGAGAGGTCCGCATTTTAGCAAAATAAGGGATCCCTTATTAGAAGTTTTCTATATATATATATATATATATACACGTGTGTTTAGGTTAATTAACACCCTAAAGACTTTTCCTCTCTCTCTCTCTCTCTCTCTCTCTCTCTCTCTCTCTCGACAATCATAATATTCTAATCCCTAGAGAAAGAATCTTTACGCTCATCACTAACAATCTCGATAAAACAAAAAAGGAAAGAAAAGAGACAATACTTTTTCAAAAATCCATACCTGGAGTCTCGCAGAGAGATGAACTTCAGGAGACCCCACAGCTGTTCCTCGTTTTACAATCTCATAGTCCTGGCTTCCCATAACAGATGGTCGATGAAATGATTGTACAGCTGATAGATGAGATAATGATACTCTCTCTGTGAAGAATGACTTCCCTTCCATTTGATGAGAAACCCAAAGGTAAAATTTGAAGAAGAAACTAAGAGTTAAAGATCTCCGAAACTCTACCATCCCACCAGGTGCATTTTCCTTTAGAACAATGTCGTCCTCCAAAACTTTCAAAGCACCCTGCAAAAGTTCTTTGTTCCAAGTCTTTGCAATAAGAAATTCTTTTGTTTTTGCTGCAGAAATAGAAAGAGGAGCAACCCCACCATACGCAATCGATGCATCTGAAACTACCCACTTTCCATTCTTTTCACCTAACAACACACGCATTCCAGCATTTACGATTGCAATATCATCATCCCTTCGATGAGCCTGCTTAAATTCTTTCACGAATTCAAATTGTCTAGTCCAAGGTAGAAAAATGGACAGTAAAATCTCATCACTTGCCAAATCAACCTTACGATAACCAAGGAAGAAATTTTCTGCCGCCGTCGTTCGAATTTTTCCTTTGCAATCAATAATTTGAAATTTAGCTCCTGTGACCATCCAAAGAGGGTTCAAGTCTGATATTGGACTGGCTGTACAAATGTTTCCTCCAACAGATGCAACGTTTTTTATCTGTGTACCAGCAAACCATTTTATCTGTTCAATGAAGGCCTTGCATGATGAAATTTCATGAGGTGCTCGCTCTTTTGTTGCCTTTCTAAAAATGTTCAGAAGTTCGGACAATCTTACTGCAGCACCTATTTCCAAACCATCATCCTTCACGTTCAGTTTGTTAAGTTCAGGTACGGATGCAACACATACCAAAACTCGGTACTGCAATCCTTTTAACCTCACTTCAATTCCTATTTCAGTATTACCTACCACCAACTTTACATCTGGGTATCTTGCTTTTAAATCCAAAACTTGTTGAAGATGTAAGGGACGGTACCACTTAAGCCCACCGAATCCACTCAACTTTAGATACGTCAATTTTCTCAATAACAGCTCCGGTGGAAAAATTAGCTCTTTATTAGTGTATCTCGTTCCATCGATGTCAGTATATGGCAAAGGTTCATCCGTGTTGCCACAAGCCAATTTTTGTTCAACAGAATTTTCATTGCAAACAGTTTTGGAACCACATGAGCATGGTTTTCCAGTTGAAGGGCAAACAAACTCATCCCTTTCAGCACTATTTAGATATGCACCAGTGTATATAAGATCGTCAGTTTTTGCAAAGACTCGAAATGCATCAAGGATTGGCCTGTAACCAGTGCACCGGCACAAATTTCCTGCAAGGCTTTCTTCTATCTGTTCTTCAGAAGGAGGTGTTTGACTTGACCTTAATAATGCATACATTGACATAATAAAACCAGGAGTGCAAAATCCACATTGTGATCCATGAGATTGTGCCAACGATTCCTGCATATCATTAAGAAAATTCAGATGCAGTTGAAAACATCATAACCCACACTTTTGACAGCAGAAAGTGCCATGTTAAACTAAAAACCACATAAATGTACATCTTCTGATAGCATGTCCGCAGAAGAAGAAAGTTAATTTGGTAGGTTCTAAATCTGCTAATCATGAACTTTCAAATAGCTCCTTTTACAGTAGATCTAATATCCTTCTCCTTCTAGAATAAAAAAAAAAAAAAAAGAGAAATGCGGCAACCAGTCAAAGCAATAAAAGTTCCAATGCAGCAACCATTTCCTTTCCTTCGCAAAATCCAAGTTTAGCCAACTTTGTTTAACATGCAAGGGGGGTGGGTTGCTTACTGAGTCCTCATACTTCTGATATCCACAAAGCAAAAGCACATATGGTGCATACTTTCCTTGTTCTTTTGGATCCCTGTTTCCATGTAGTCACTGATTTTCTATGACCAAATTCAGTGGTACATGGGCCCAGCAGAACACGTGGCACCACCGGGTCCTTCCATGTTCTCACAAAGTTAATGTCGCAGTCACAGACTCACAGGAGCCCAGCAGCTGGCAGCTCAGTGGCTAGAGCTAGAAATTCATCAAAATATCAGTCCTACACATACCTTGGCTGTCCTTGGAGAAAGCATGAAAAGAAAACCGTCCGGATCATAGCAACTCAAAGGACATCTCATGGACTCGTGCTCGATACACTTCCATGCCTATAGAAGACACCATAACTTGTTCATATTCATGAGAACCTACCATGCTAGTTGAGCTAATCATGGCTACAGACACAAAAGCGCAAAAATCGTTATCCCAGCTCAAGCATTCCTCCTCCAAGTTAGCTTTCTATCAATTCTATAATTTCTCATTTCCCCTTCCCAAAGCCAACTAAGCTATCACTTAATCTGGTTCCATTGGTCCACCACCTACATGTCCACAATATTTTCTGGACCTCAACATCACGGAAACAAAATAAGCTCTTAAAACTTAATAAGGTTCAGGGCATCCAAGACTTCTAGTGGACCAAGTTTTTAAGAACTTACAAGAGATAAACTACGAGGACATAAGTACTTCAACCAATACTATTTGAGTAATTGAGTGGCATAGGACCCGTGCGGGGAAAAACATTTTCATGGTTGCAAGTCCATAACCAATACGTGGCAGAGGTGAAAGAGCTTACGGCCAAATTATCTATTATGGCCATAACAACCCGACCCGAACTAGTAGAATAATGTTCTCCCCAATCTTCCATGGGAAAAAATCTTGTACTAAATGGTCAAGATCTTCCCTCTAGTCAGGCGGGCTCCGGCCGGTCTTTCGACTAGATCCCCTTAAAAACCGTACGTGCGGATCTCCCCATGCAGCACACGACATTCGAGGTGTCCCAATCCAACATTCATCCTCAAATCCTGCAGTGAAATTGAGACTGCTCGAACTTGGAAGCTAATTCGCGTATTGGCAGCCCTGTTTGTCATACCGTTGACTCTATTTGTTCATTTCATTAGCTTTATGAATCCTTCCATTTCAGATCTTTTCCTTCCAAGCAATATGGGATACTTTGAAGCTCCCATCCACCATACTCCATAGCATAACTCCCACAGACCACACAAGAGCACCACGCAATATTTGTTCTCTCTGAATACCAAATTTTTCACAACCCAATGCAATACAACATTGTTGTCTCCGTACACACAACAAGCAAAAGCAATGCATGCTCATATGCTTAAGACCGCGGCAAGTGCAGGGTTTTGTTCGCCACAAATTTCCTTCTAATTCGGAAAATTGATGCTCTCGTTCTCTCATTTCCGTTCTCGCTCCCGCTCCCGCTCCACAGTTTGGTTATTAGGCTGGGCTGGCTTTGCCAAAAACTAACCCGGCCAAGTGCTCCACTTGACCACAGACCACAATGGATGATGTATTTTAGAGCCTTATACACTCTCAACTGTACCAAATGGTGATGGCAGAAAGCCACTATCATGAACATGTGCATCGAAACAAGAGAAATTGAACATACAAAAGAGAAATGCCACTATCAGGACAAGTGTTATAACAGAATACCTACAGTACCTGAACTGGATGCAGACCATGTCTACGGTTCCCGACTCCTTCCACTGTAATTACATGCATCCCTTCCACAGAATACAAAGGAGCCAAGCAAGCATTGATAGCATAATGCCTAACAAAGCATTGAACATTGAAATCAATTCAGGTTAATGTTTCATCTGAGCTTATAAAGACAAATAAAACATATGACAACGAAAAGCTAGACATTACTTGTTGACATTATGCCATATACAACACCATTTTTTTCCTCCCATATACTAAATATGCAACCACATCAGTTTTTTATGTCTTTCCACTTTATCATCAAGAGCAGGAGACGCAACTTATAAAGGTAGAATATATAGTTTCTTGGCATTCTACCTCTATAAGTTTTCTTCCCATACTCTCAAAAACCACCCTCCCAAATATGACAAAAAACAAACTGATAACGTTTCTTCAGCCATGATATCTCCTCCCTATCCACACCTCTTAGTTCTGTGAATCATAAAGATTCCTTCCACACTCATTGTTGCTATATTTTTTCCTCTCCAAAGTTAATGTAGTTGCAAATTGCAATTACAAAGAGAAAGCAGATCTGCCCTTCAAGTTCAGAGATACTTCATGGAAGCCAGAGCATAGAGTTCCAGGCATGCTTCTGCTGTGTCATCTAACCTAAGCATCAGGAACATTTTAGGTGGGGCTGAGTGCATTAATGCAAAATCATACCATAAGATGGCATGATGAAATCTAGTACCGCAACAAGGACACATGACTTCTCTAGGCATA
>JABCMJ010017814.1:0-12120 GCA_014822125.1 Arbutus unedo
GGGGTGTCACCATTTGTGTTTTTTCTTGTAGTGGATATTGATTGATGCTATCGGCGTCTCGAGCGTTGCAAACGTCGGACTCCGATACGCTTGGATTTGTTATGGGAGAACGCCATTAGAGACCTTGGATTTGTTACCGGGCAATGTTGTGAGCGACCTTCGACTGATTATACGGGCAACGTTTGCGTCGACGCGAGTTGAATTATATGGGCAACGTTGCAACGACCCAAGATTCGAAATATTGATAAATGACGTGGTCATTCTTGAAAAACTTGATGAGATATATACTTGGATAATTTGATGGAATTTATGATGTGATCATAATTGGAGACTAATGATTTTAAAGTCTATGTAAGCTATGAATTTTAAAAAATATATTCTGCGTAGGGTTTCTTATGACGCCTAGGTACAAATGATGAAACACAGAAATTCATGCTCGGGTTATTCCCACGATGCCTATGTATGAATACTAAGATACTGAGATTATGTTTATAAAATAAGAGAAATTGATGTTACGACACAATATTGATTTAAATTTTTGTACTTATGTTATTGCGTTCATACTTACTACGTATATCTTATTATATCATGTATGTCATATCTTGTCAACGCATACATTGTGATTTAAGGGTAGAATAATTTATTGGGCTTTTATTAGTTCATGGTGCAACTTCCTTTTACCCCTAGTACTTCATATCCAAGCAATGATGAAGATGGATGGAGCAATAGTTGAGTATGGAGGTGAAGAACCAGAGAAGCAGATTAATGTCTACATTGACATGAAAGAGGCGATTGTCCAACCGTAGATACTTAGAATAGATTTAGAACTCTGAGTTCTCGGCCTAGTCTCTTTTGTTATGAAAAATATCTTTTGAATAACTTTATTTTATTAATTTTTTTTGAAATAACAAATTTTGTACATTTTTTTCTTATGAAATGAAGAACGTTTAGATTCTCCTATTTTTCTTTTAAGTTAACGTGTCCGAAAATCGGAGCATTACAACTTGATATCAGAGCTTTATGAGCAGTGGAAGCTTTTGACCCTTATGGGGCTCCATTATCTCCTAGATTTCCTAGGAGAGCTAGTTTTGTTACTTGGCGTGGCAGTCATCTCCTTGATGGCTCTGGCTAGATTGTCTTGAGAGTCCTTCATCTCCCGCAACGGGCCTAAAAGATTATGTGACAAGGAACGTGACAAACCCTATGACATCTCCAAATTGGCGTGGGTGATGTATTCTCTCATCCTGCCTACCAATTCCAATAAATCTCCTTGAGACGCTTGGATCACAGGTAGTGGTGGAGACTTCACACTCGCCCCTTCAAGAGAAACAACTCCTCCAATAGTGAATTCCCTTGTCGCTTTCGAGCCATTTTTACCTAGCAAATCTTCCCTGGTCCTATTGGGCGTGCCAAAAATATGTTGCTCCTTAAAATCACACATGTGCGATAAAAAGGAGCACACACTTATGACAATTGACACGTGCGTGGACGTGACTGCGAGGGCATGCCACGAGCGAGACTTACTCCAAGTGATGAAGAATTTGCGCCATAGATCCGACTTTCTCAGGCATTGTATATGGCCTAAGGGAAGCTGATGATAAGTTGGTTCAGGTTTTGCCTCAATTAAGAGGACTTCTAATTTCTAATGAAGACTAACTAAACTAAATACGAAACTAAAACGGACTAGAATTGTATTGGATAACTGGAACGATAATTAAATTCAACCACTAGGGTTCTTCAACTTAAATAAGGTAGGTGTGATATTCAAAACAAATAAAAACCTTAACTAATTGAAAGCAAATGAACTAATAAAAGCTGAATAACTTAAAATGATAAAGATAAAATTGAATAGCTAATGTGTTTGTTGGTTGGAGCTGGACCCTTGCTCAATACAGCCTGTCATCATATTTATAGACTTTTGTCTAGCCCACTAGCCATTAGCAACCGATCTCTCCTTTTTAACCCCTCATCTTGATCCGCTTCTGCTAGGAATGCTCTTGGTTTGCCATGTGTCCTTCCACTCGCGGCATTACTGGTAGTGCCTCTTCTATTTCTACATGTGTTCTCACAAAATAGGAACTGACTTCCCTTAGCCCCCACACTTTTACTTAGTCAATGTTGGGCTGAAAAAATACATTTTCCATTGGGTCACACATGTTTAATTCCCTTTTTGGTCACAACATCCGCCTAATTACGATATCTTGTAAATTGATCAACACATGTAATGGTGCCCACTCATGTGAACAACCATGAAGACTGACCTCAACATTCAGAGACGGGCCGACTATCTACTTGTTGAGTTGCGATCGTACTACTACAACGGAGGAGAACAACTCAATTCTAGAGAGAGAAGTAATTTCCTTGTAAAGGGGGATAGACGATGCCTATCATTAGCTCGTACGATTCATTTTCTCTCAACCAGTTGGTAACACCCAATTGAATCATACCTTACCATTTTGATCACATTACCCCTTTTCTTCATTGGAATCTTTGAGATGCCAATCCAAATTTGTACTCACCTATTAAATGCATTCGAGACATCATTTCCTTGTTACATTACGCTTAATTTTTGAAAATCATTTGAAATCTTGAATCCACACACTCACCTCAAGTTCGACTTATTAAAAATTCTTGCGCATTTAAGACACAAAATTCTCATAACACTTCTTTCTTTTAAAGAATGTACTTTCGAAAAGTATTTCATTTCAAATCCTCTCGAGTAATAATTTTTGCATTGTGACCCATTTGATGCCAACGAGATTTTATAAGTCATTTCTATACCTTGAGTACTTATGGCTTTTGACATGTAACTAGATTTAGATACTTGATTTGAAGCACGTTTAGCTAACATAGTTTGAGAATAATTATCTAGATCAGTTTTCACCTCCGACACTCAAACCCTTGAAAACGAACGAGTTCATTTTTATCGTGAGTGATCTCCTTTGAAAACTTTATACGTACTATTTCTTTTATCAATCATTGAATTTTGAGTCATCGCAGTCGACGTGATGTCGCTCTTTTAACTTTGAGTAAACTCAACATTAGATTCCACTTGGACTCCTCGAGTCTAATCAAGCCAACTTAAAAAAATTTAGTTCAAATTTATGCCTTATGTCTTTAAAGAAATATTTGTTTATGGTATTTATAATTTATAATTTTCCCTCTAAAGTTTAGAGATTTAAATTGTCCACAAGAAATTATAAAAAATTTAGTTTAATTCTGCAATAATTAAATTATAATATTACCATAGTAATTTATAATACATATTCAAATTTTAAGTTTTATTATTTCATGAAGGACCCCTACTACAATCTCAAATTTCACAAATTATGTTTTAAATTATTAAGTTACATGATTGTGCCCCTAACTAATTTAATTATATAATTGTATTATATTTTATTTATCACAAAATTTATCCTAGGTTGTCCATATATGTAAATTACAGTAAATGTATTATTTAATTTGTAGAGGCCCAATCATTGAATATCACCCTAACTATTTAAAATCAAACAAGTAATCTTATGCGACGATAATTTTTATAATAATTTTTCAGACTTATAATTAAATTAAATTAAATTAACATCTAATTTAATTTGTTGAGCTCATTACTATTAATTTTAAATTTTAAATAAAGACAACATAACTCTAATTTAATATATCATAACTTTACTCTGCATTATTGTTATGTACGCTTTCAATCTATGTTGAAGAAATCTTATATTTAATTTATGTTATTTTACATGGTTCTATTTAGTTATCTTATGATTACGCAATTCCGCACACATTCATTATATCTACTTTTAATTATAATTATTTATTCATCCAAACATGTGCACTTTATTATTTATGTGATGATCAAAATATTTTATGCTCTTATTATTGTTCAATCACTATTTGATATCGTAAAATCACCTGATCATATATGAAGCATGAGATTGGAAATTTGAACATTGAACTCTATATGAATACTTTTGATTATTGATGCAAGATAACATAGTCCTAGAAACTAGACTCCTACAGTGTACTCGGATCATTTGTAATACTGTTTGTGAACTGTTTGTGCTATTAGCGTCCCAATCAGTGTAAATGACGGACTCTGATATGCCTGTGGTATTAATCATGGATATTAGTTGATATTGCCAGTGTCTCGGTCGTTGACGAACTTGACATGCTTTGATGATATTATGATGTGGTAGTCATCTCGGATATTAGTTGATACTATCAGCGGCTCGAGCGTTGTAAACGTCGGATTCCGATATGTTTGGATTCGTTATCGGGCAACGCTATTGGCAACCCTGGATTTGTTATCGAGCAAAGTTGTGAGTGACCCTGAAATGATTATACGGGCAACCCTTGTGTCGACCCGAGTTGAATTATATGGGCAACATTACAACAACCCAATGTTTGAAATATTGATAAATGACGTGTTCATTCTTAGAAAACTTAATGAGATATATACTTGGATAATTTGATGAAATTTATGATGTGATGATAATTGGAGATTAATAACTTTAAAGTCTATGTAAGCTATGGAGTTTGAAAAATATCTTCTGTTCGGGGTTTGTGATGACCCATGGGTACGAATGATGAAACACAAAAATATTGATGCTCAGGGTTATGCCCACAATGCTTGTGTATAAATACTAAGATACTAAGGTTATGTTTATAAAATAAGAGAAATTGATGTTACAACACAATATTGATTTAAATTTTTGTACTTATGTGTTATTGCTTCCATACTTACTGCGTATATCTTATTATATCATGTATGTCATATCTTGTCAACGCATACATTGAGATTTAAGGATAGGATAACTTATTGAGCTTTCATTCGCTTATGGTGCAACTTCTTTTTGCCCCTGGTATTTTATAACCAGGCAATGATGAAGATGGATGGAGCAATATCTGAATATGGCGGTGAAAAACCGGAGAAGCAGATCAACATCTACATTGACATGAAAGAGGAGATTGTTCAACCGTAAATACTTAGAATAGATTTAGAACTCTGAGTTCTCGACCTAGTCTATTTTGTTATGAAAAATATCTTTTGAATAATTTTATTTCAGTATTTTTTTCTTTCTGAAATAACAAATTTTATACATTCTTTTCTTATGAAATGAAGAATGTTTAGGCTCTCCTTTTTTTTTTTTTAAATTAACGTGTCCAAAAATCGGGGCGTTACACGTAGGGATGCTCGAAAACTCAAATGAGCTCTCGGGTACACTTCTAACTCGAATTACCTGAGACAAAAAAAAAAAAAAAATACCTTGCACGCAGTATCATATAAAACAATGGATTAATTAAATCAAGCAAGTATGCCAAAATGAACATATTGAGTCATTCGAATATGCGTTATTGTGCGCTCAACATTGGTCACATCAAGTGTTAGCTCAATATATATCTCTAACATAAAGGGGCGAAATCTTATTCCCACGTATCATGCTACATAAAGAGATACACTTTCATTCTCTAAGGTATGGGTAACATCACACTGATATCCTTAGTTTTTTTTCTTCAGATATTTGATCACAGCTTGTATCATCCAAAAAATTAGATGAGCTGTTGAAAAGCTCTACCTCATAAGGGCCAAAAAAAAACACTTTATTACCCATGCAATGAGCAGGGATTTAATGAATATTTACATTGATGCTTTTATTAGTTACAATAAAAAAATGTGTGAAAAGCATACAAATTTGCATAAAATATAGTTTATAAAATATTCAGTATAAACAACAAATGTACAATTCATGCTTAAAATCTTAGTCCTATCATGGTATATTATATTGAATAAACAATCAACAGTAGCTTCGGTCTCGATAGCATCGTAGTCTGAATCTAATGTATTTCCTATGCTTTTTCACATCATACTGTTTTCGTCAGTGGTTTTGGCACCAATTCAATGAGTTTGTCGACTGATAATAAGCACCATGTGCACCATCCAATGATATCAGCAACTATAGTCAAAACAACTTCAGACTTTATGTCGCTTGAGTTATCCTCTCTCTAAGCTTAAGTTTTTAAATTAGTTTTTGTTAATTCGATAAATTTTTAGACAAGTTAGTGGTTAACAATCTAGTACAAACATCAACCTAATACATACATATATTGAAAGTAGTGGAACCCCTATTAGTTGCAGGAAAACTCCATCAATTTGATAGCAGAACAACCTTTTGGCATAAGATGGCCAATTATATACAGAGGACGCACTAAATCATCTGCCTTGCATGGCAAGTGCGAAATGACAAGGCCATATCTGCAAACATGGTTTGCACAAATAAGAGTCAACAGTAGACCTCAAACAAAATGTCACAGGAAACAACATTGCAATTTTGATCTCCACAATGTCTACAACGGACACCATTTAAGACCCATTTGATTAGTCTGTGATTAGGTTACCCTGACAATTTCTTTGCAAGTTCACAATTCTGTATATATCACTTATACGCATCATTTGCTTAGTGACTAAATTCTTGGTATATGTTTGGAAAAACTTAGAAAAGTTTGAAGGATACAAAGGGATATCTATAAGACTACACGCAAGCATTATGGCAAAACACAAAACTGTAAAAGTACTTCCTTGATATTCACAAAAGGAGATGATGAAGCCATGAGATGTTTTGTCTCACTGAACTACATTACCCAACAAGCTCAAGCTGTTTGTTGAAGGGGAGCTCTGTTCACTTGGCCAAGGATCCTGCACAGAAACAGGAGAGCTATCCTTCACCTCCTCCAATGAAGTCAGACAATCAACTACTGCCCTTTGTGGAACATACAATCTCTTACTCCCAACCCCCGCCTTCTTCATCGATGTGCCACCGAGTGACATCTCACTTCCATTATATGGAGATGAACATGATGATGCCACTGATGATGGCGCCATGCATATACTCTCGTCAATTGGAGCCCAACCACTGAGCCGTATTTGTTCTAGCTCTTCTGCGACCTCTATCATAGACGGTCTCATGTCTCTGTGGAAAGCCAGACATCTAAATGCCAATTCAGCCACTTTGTGAAGTGAAGAAAGTGTCCAAGCATCTCTATTTGGCTCAAGGAACGGATCTATAATCTCGTCCACACAGCCCTTCCCTATCCTGTCAATAGCAAGTGCAGCCAAATTCACCTCGCTGTGGGACCGAGAGAAATCAACCACTCTCAATGCAGTTATAATCTCCACAAGAACAACCCCAAAGCTGTAAACATCACTTTTGTCCGAAAGATGGAAATTTTGATGGTACTGAGGATCCACGTAGCCAGGGGTCCCTTGTGGAGCCGTTGAAATGTGAGAATCATCAGTCATACCTAGTCTAGAAAGACCAAAATCTGCTACCTTGGAGTTGAAGTTGAAATCCAAGAGTATATTACTTGATTTGATGTCTCTGTGGTATATAGGAGGATTCATGGCAGAATGGAGATAGGCAATTGCTTGAGCAGTTTCAGTGGCAACAGTAAGACGGATTGTCCATGGAAGGCCTTGTCCCCTTTCTCTTTGTAGATGCTGAGATAGAGTTCCATTCGGCATGAACTCATAAACAAGGATCTGTTCACCATTTTCTATGCAGCAACCTAAGAGGCGGACAAGATTCGGATGACTCACAGAGGTCAGAAGCTTGATTTCATTCATGACTTGGTCAACACCATCGGCGTCTCTGTGTCTAATCTTTTTAATGGCCACCCACTTGTCGTTGTGGAGTTTTCCTGCATACACTGTACCGTATGCCCCAGTTCCCAACCGTTGTTTCTCAGAGAAGCTATTAGTGGCCCTCTCAATTTCTCTGTACGGGTAGAATGGAACACTGGAGTTGCTTTGAAGGGAAACTTTTTACCTCCAACAAGAACACCTATTCTAGCCCTTCCTCCGCATTCACCAGACATGTACTTTGAAGCACTGCAATCAGGAACTGATGATTTGGAAATCAACAGTTGGGGGATGGGGAGTGGAAGATCAGCAAATGAACAAAGATTTGTACAGGGTGAAAAGCAGCAATTGAGTAACATCATCCTTAACTTAGCATGATGGAAGTAGCATCGCATTAGAAACACTTCTGTCACAGTTCAATGTTTCTTCATAGAAGCCAGTAGCCTGAGAAACTTAAGAGTTTGATCTTCCAGTTACTAATGAACTAGCCTTTGGTGAGTCTGTTTTAAACTGGAAACTCATTTATGCATTAGTCCTTCCATAGAGAATGTAAGCAACTAATCTAGTGTAGGTACAAAATTTTATTTATTTTGTTCAGTACATGACATTAATTTTTACATCGACCCTGAATTTTTTTCTCTCAAATTACCAAAAATGTCGTAACAGCCTACTATGTCTATGTCATATTACTCTAAAATTGTTTTATAACTTTGAGGCACCTCCGTGATAAAATCCTGATTCCGTCCCTCGCCCCAAGATTTGCGACCCAAGCCAACTCAATAATGACCTCCTCTGTTAGATTTGGAGCTAAGAGTTTAATAGAGTATATTGCACATATATCAAGGTTAGTTGGATCTCCAACGTGTCTCCTCCTTCCTCTTGACTTTGCTCATTTAAAATTAAAACCTATCTATTCAGCAAGTGGTCTGCTTTTATAAATAGAATGTATGAGGTTTTGACTTCGGGGATAATTTATAGGGGAAGTTAGATTTACAAAGTCAATGCAGGATAAGTTCATGGTATACATACTTAATTGTATGGTCAAACTATGATTCGGATATTAGCAGTTGAACCTCCATTAGTTAGATGTACCTCCCTAGCCTCATTATCACTAAACCCCTATTTTAAGAGTTTAATACCAATGAAGTTCTATCTACACCTCTTTAGCAATGTTTGATCTCATTGTAGAAGCAAGTTTTGGCTTGGGCAAGTCTTTCGAGAGAAATACATGCAATAATTTTGCACGAATATATCGAAACAGTCATTTGATTACGCTTGGATATGATATGTATTGTAAATCTTGATATTTATATTAGTTTAGAATTGAATTTACAAATAGATTTCCTGGCATCATAAATAAAATCTTTTGCCGTAAAATATCCATGGACATAGTTTTTAAAATTCTATCATATCATAACATTGACAAACCTACGTGTAAATTAAGATGCTATAAGAAGAAGAAATACGAACATAGTACAATTTTTTTAGTGTAACTTTTTAGATTTTAACGACGACATTCTCTCTAGTCTTTAAATTAGATTGGAGGGTTCCATTCAAGCTCATTTTTAAGCCCACCACGATAATTGGGATTGCTCACATATTGTAATTAGATTACAACACTAGATCAGAATCCATTTTATCCAATTTATCTCAATAAATAAATGAGTTTTAAAATCATATAATTTCATATCCAATTAAAGTGATTTTTAACACAAGTACTATTCTCGAAAAGCATTAAAAAGAGAACCATACCAAGAAACAAAAAATAAAAATAAAAAATCTTCACAAGATAATGACCGCTAGGTCCTGAACACACAAGAAGCAAGACAAGAAGGCCCCCATCCATTAAAGAATCATAAAAGTAGGTATTTTCTGCATTCAACAACTAATGACGCGTCCCTCCCGCCACTGGTCAACATCCCGGTTACGTTCCACTAAAGCATTTGCAGAACAGTCAAACGCAAATTCGGCCATCCTCCGTATGACTAATGAGGGATTTGGAGTTTCTAGGATGCACAATGCACACCAGGACATATATGTGTATTAAAATAATATCGTTTTGACACATAAAATACTGAGAAAGAGAATTTAGACATTGATCGAATAATTTTTGAACAATATTTTACGCGTCAAAACGATGTCGTTTGGACGAGTAACACGTTTTGTTATACGCAATGTACAACAGGCTCTCAAATTTCGACTAATGAGTACATTGTGAAGTTATTTTTAAATTGGTCATAATAAATATGTTATGTTTGAATTTACTGTATTTAATAAAAATAAATAAATGATTCTGTTAAAAAGAAAAAAATTATAAGTCTATACTTAAATTTTTGAATTTAAATTTAATAGTATGGAATTATTTTGATAAGTTTGTACATTAAATGTACTTTAACTAATGATATAAGATAACTAAAACTTTAGGAATTAAATTTTTTTCAACATTTCCGAAATTTCTCTTTTCTTATACAGGGAAATAAATATTATTTGAGAAAAACATAACAATATTTGAAAAAAAAATTTCTAAACATAGTTTTCAAAAAATTTTAAAATTTTATAGAAAAAATCCAACAAAGCACACCCTTAGTTATGAACTCTACGTTAAGTATGTAAATTTAGAGCGGGATAATCTAATCCTAATCCACCGTCCCAACTCGGGATCAAACACGAGCAATGACGTAATAACTATATATATAAAAAAAAAGTACAGGAAAAAACACAATACAAAAACAAAGGTAAATAAAGGTAGACTTGGACTCACCTTTCCGGCAACCGGCGCCGTCGGCGAAGCCGTCTCCCTCGTACCCTTCCTGACACTGGCACCGAAATCCCGAACCACCGCTCGGCACAGTCATGTTCGAACAAACCGCGTTCCCCGAACACTTACAACCACCCTCCAACCACCACCCCAGCTCCGCAGCCTGAAACCGTAGTGAAACCGTCGAATTCCTTCCCTCATCGCTGACGTCAGCAGCGATCGAAGCAAACAAGTACTTACAACCTGTCCGGGTCAAGTTCCCAAAACTCATGAAATCCAACAAGCTATTCGTTTCAGGGTAACAACTGATGTTATTGGATCCCAAATCGCAACCCGATAGCCCGAACCGGGCCTCCACCATGGTCGTCGGGATTATGCAACCATTTACCGACGCCGACGGGCTACAGTCCTTCAACATAAGCTCGTTCTGCCACGTCAGCGCGTAGTTAGGGCCGAAGAGTCCCTCGGTTTCCTGAATTGTTCGGTTGCATTCAACTGGGAGATGAACAATGATACTGTCTGCGGTGATATTTTGGACTTCAAATTTGCCGATTCTTATTTGACCGTTTTCGCTGCAATTGAGAGGGATTCCGCAGCCGTCGGAGAATCCGAAGGGGTATGGGACGGGATTCTGACTTCCCTCTCCGATTCCGCATGTCTGATTGCATTGAGCTGATTTAACGGATTTGATTGAAGTAGAAACGAAAATTACTACCATAAACGTGATGATTGTTTGGGTACAAAGCAGATTCATGGCGGATTGAACTGGATTGAACTGAATTGGAAGCAAACAAACCAATCATCACATCAACTGTCTGCAGCAGGGAAAAATCCGAAGTGAATCGAGATTGGATTTCAGAACACAGACAAACAAAAATGTGAACTTCGAGAGATCAGATGAAAATTTGCACGCCTTTTGACCCATGAACATTTACTGCGATATTAAAGTGGTGTAGTTGATGCAGTTGAGTAGGGGTCATGATTCTCATTAAATGGCATAGAAGATAGTACCGTATATGTATGGATAGATATATACATATATTGTCTGGTCAAGAATTAATAGGGATGATGCTTACTCCTGCAAAGCTTCAATGGCTGTAATTGCTCTGTGATTTCAATTTTCGAAGTTGAATAGTTGATTGAACCAAACCCAACGGTCTTCGTCAACCACTCTTTTTTCCCAACGGAAGTTTCGAGCCACCGGAAATTTACGGGTTTTTTCCGAACAATAAAACACTATAATGTAGAGAGAGAGAGAGAGAGAGGGAGAGAGAGAACAGCGAATACAAGGAAAAATACGAAGTCATATAGTCAAATGTTTGTTTCTTTTGAAATGACCATTCTATCCTTGAGGCTTTTCAATGCTGACGATTTTTAAATTTGAAAAAAAGATTAAAGTAGAAAGGGAAAATGATAGAATCGTTTGACTAGCATAAACTTTACGCGTTCACAGCATTACATCCATCACCTAGTCGGGTGGGCCACGCAATCGTAAGATTTTCAATATGAAGGCTGGGAATGATGATTACGGGTCGGGTTAAACGGATCACGATATTTTTCTTACATTACCCGATTTGGTATTATGGGCAATTTATTCACCTGTCAACTTTCAAATTAACGGGTTGATTGGGGAGGAACACTTGAGGGGACCCACTATAATTTTTTTGTAAGTTGATTTTTGCAAATTGACTTTGATTCTTCTAATTTTCGTCGATCATTTTTTTAA
>JABCMJ010017815.1:0-39366 GCA_014822125.1 Arbutus unedo
TAGTAAATTCCAGCATGTACAGAACAGTTTCAGCATTTTGGCAAGAATCAATTGCCATAATTAAGCACTAAATTCCAACTTAAATGAGTAATCCCAACATACAGAATGTAATTTCCAGCAATTAGTACTTAAAACTGCTCTTAAACTACAATTTTCAGCTTTTAAGTAAAAGTTTTAGTACCTAATAAAATATTATTTCAATAAGTCCTTCATGCGAGCATCTCGTTAGCAACGACAGAATATTTCCAAATCAAACCCTTGTTATGATTTTCTTATCATAATAATAATAATTACTACTAGACACAAATATATATATATATATATATATATATATATTGCTGTTCAATATATTTTTTTTTTTTTTGGATGCCTACCCAAGAACTAATGTTAAAAGTTGGCATCAAAATCTAAAATCATAAAAATTTAACGACCAAATTAATTACCAGATTCTTGGATGATACTTTGTCTTTTTGAAAGGAACGAAATCTCTGAATTCTACTTTCAGCAAACTCCAAATAGAGCAAGATCAGTAAAATATGAAGTTTTACATAAGTTTGTCTCAAGACTAGAAGATAAGGATGAACTTAAGGTAAGTATAGCGATGTGTCTTATAGATAGTATCCTCATATTTCTATTCTCAAGCTCACATGTCGACACTTGTCCTCTTTTTTGTGTTTTTTTTGTTTTTAAGGTTGTAGCTATATTTATAAAGAAGATAAATGGAGGCATATACAACCTATCCTAATTATTTTTGACTAATTACATTATTCACCCAAAATATATCTATAAAAATTATCCCTAATTAGTTTTTCTTTTATGCATTTTAATCACTATTAACATTTTTTTTAATCACAGCAATTTAAAAATAATGATGCGTGAACATGTATGACTTGGGTCTCACAGTATTGAAGTAATCGACACTCTCTTTCCGAGTAAAGCCTTTGGTAACTAATCTGACCTTGAACTTATCAATTGTTCCATCAACTTTTATTTTGTTTTTGAAAATCCATTTATAACCAATCTTTAATTCACACCCATTAGATAGGGTCACACTCAAATGTCTCTCAAATTTCCAATGCAAGTATTCTAAGAACAAGGAAGGTTTTACAAAATACATACCCATTTATTTTGAAAATCCTAGCAGCGACAGTCTCGGACGTCATGGTGCATGTGCATAATTGAGGCACAACACAAGGTACAAATTACTACCCACTCCCAAGTGCATTTCAGTTAGAACCTACTCTTTCTAGAAACTAACTTTAGCATTGGATTCAGTGTCCTCCGGCTACCTTCGGCTGGACTACATCCTTCTACAATTTAGCCAAGGGGAATTCAGTGCAAACAACCCAAAAAGAGATCAACTGGGTTTAGGACTTCACACTTTATTTTAACTGAATTTAGTTGACAATTGTTTGGGTATTTCTTGATGTACCCGCAAGATTTCGTGGTTGTGAAATATTCATCTTCTTTTTTTTTTTGGAGCTTTTTGGTAGTGGTCGACCAACCGACATCAGCTGTCGGCTCGTTGGAAAGGCGAGAGCTTCAAGTCTGATATCTGCCGAAGCACACCCCGCGTCTAATAACCAAGGTAAGAAAGAGAAAGAAAAAGAAGAAGAAACTACGCGTATGATATTTCATTCGTGAGGTTCTATGAGTGGGACAAGGGAACATGCATTTTTGGGCCAACCGAATGTGCTGGTTTTCATGTTAAAGATATGTATGTGATTCATGCTATATTTTGAATGTTAGGTTTTAGGAGAACTATATAGTTGCCTTAATGCTTTTGGTTTGAATGGTAGGTTTGAGCTCTGGAGGGTTTTCATTGCTAGATGCAAAAAGACAATACTTAATCTTAATGGCTCAGGCAAACTTATCTAAATTCCTCATGTTCTTACTATATAAGCAACCAAACTCACACTCTTATTTGATCCACTATATAACAAGATTAAGATTACCCATTTCCCTCAGGATCACTTAGAACTCGAGACTTTGAAAATCTCTTTGGTGGTGGTGGTGGTGGCAGAAGCAGCTTTGCGAGTTCGGACATTGCCTTCGAGGTAGACAGCTAAAAATGGGACCGGGAGGGCCTGGGGGTGGTGGCGGTGGTGGGGGAGGACCCGGGGGAAGGCCTGGGGGTGGTGGTGGTTGGGGAGGGCCTGGGGGTGGTGGCGGTGGCGGTGGCGGTTGGGGCGGGCATGGGGGTGGTGGCGGAGGACCCGGGGGTGGTGGCGGAGGACCCGGGGGTGGTCCTGGCGGTGGTTGGGGAGGTCCCGGGGGAGGGCCTGGGGGTGGTGGCGGTGGTCCAGGAGGTCCAGGGGGTCCAGGTGGCTGGGGGCCGGGCCCTGGTGGTCCAGGAGGTGGTTTTGGTTTCTGGGGACCTTGTGGTTGCTTTGGTGGCATATGCAACATGATAGGTTCTTGGTAAGTGCCATCCTCTTCTCCAATGTGATTTGAGTTCTTATATTATGGATTTCTTTTCCTTCTATTTAGAATCACATTGTTGTTCTATAAATTCCCGTCGCCTCTTATGAGAGAAGGGTGAGGACGGATTTCCGTACTTTTGATCTATTAGCACTGTGAATTACCTCTGTATTATTTCTAGATAATGCCTAATAAGTTGGAAATGGATCTGGTTACTTATGAGTGTTGATTGATTTGAATTGCAGCTTGTATTGCCTATGCTGTTGCTGGTTGCTGCGAGACTGTTGCGGCGGACCCCGAGGTCCCCCTCCTTTCTGATTTGCCGAGCACTGATATGGTGAATTGAGATTGGCTTCTGCAATAAAAACCCCTATATTTAGTCAGTGATATCAGTTTGCAGCTCCTGGTTTCTCAGCTTCTGCGTTGTTATATGTTGGCCATTTTCTTTCTTTGTTTGTAAATGGGGAGAGAGGGAGAGAGGGAGAGAGAGAGGGAGGGAGGGAGAGAGAGAGGTGCATTTATCATACTGTTTCAGACCTTGTTATTTTTTATCAAATTTATAAATGAACTGACTTTTAGGGAAGTGATTCTCATTGAGTTTCATGCTCATTTTTTTTTCTTTTCATATTTGACTAATGTAGCATCAATTTATTTGGGCTTCTTTGGTTGGTAACAACGAGACACGGGAACTCTGTTGGTGTGCAACGTACCAAAATAACCCAAAATGCATTCGGCTCGTTGGTAAGGCAAGAGCTTTAAGTCTGATTTGATTTCTGACGGCGCACAACCCTCCGTCTAATAACCAAAAAAAGAAGGAAAAGAAAAAGAAGAAGAAACTACGCGTTTGATATTTCATTGATGAGGTTTTATGAGTGGGAAAAGGGAACATTCATTTGTGGGCCAATCGAAAGTGCTGGTTTTCATGTTAAAGATAGTATGTGATTCATGCTATATTATATTTTGAATGTTAGGTTTTGGAGAAGTATAGTTGCTTTTGGTTTTGAATGGTAGGTTTTAACTTCGGAGGGTTTTCATTGGCAGATGCAGAAGACTTAACCTTAATGGCTAAGGCAAACTTATCTAAATTTATCTTGTTCTCACTATATAAGCAACCAAGCTCCAAAATCACACGTTTATTGCTCCAGTATATAACAAGATTTATAGCACCCATTTCTCTGAGAATTTCTTAGAACTCGAGACTACGAAAATCTCTTAGGTGGTGGTGGCAGAAGCAGCCTTTCGAGTTCAGACATTGCCTTAGTGGTAGAGAGCTGAAGATGGGACCGGGAGGGCCTGGGGGTGGTGGCGGCGGCTGGGGAGGACCCGGGGGTGGTGGAGGCGGCTGGGGAGGACCCGGGGGTGGTCCTGGAGGTGGCTGGGGAGGCCCCGGGGGTGGTCCTGGAGGTGGTTGGGGTGGTCCTGGCGGTGGCTGGGGAGGTCCAGGGGGTCCAGGTGGCTGGGGGCCGGGCCCTGGGGGACCAGGTTGGGGTGGCCCAGGGGGGCCTGGTTTCTTTCCGGGAGGTGGTTTCGGGGGACCTGGTGGTTTCTTTGGTGGCTTTGCCAATGGCATATGCAACATGATAGGTTCTTGGTAAGTGCCATCCTCTTCCTCCAATGTGATTTGAGTTCTTATATTATAGATTTTTTTTTCCTTCTACTTAGAATCATATTGTTGTTATGTAAATTCCCATTCTATAGGGAGTGCTGCCTCCTATTAGAGAAGGGTGATGATCAATTTCCGTACTTCTGATCTGCTAGCAATGTGAATTACCCTTGTATAATTTTGAGATAATTCCTAATAATTTGGAAATGGATCTGGTTACTTATGGTTGTTGATTGATTTGAATTGCAGCTTGTCTTGCCTATGCTGTTGCTGGTTGCTGCAAGACTGTTTTGGCGGACCGCCGGGCCCATATGGTCCTCCAGGAGGGCCTGGAGGCCCTCCTTTCTGATTTGCTGAGCATTGATATGGTGAATTGAGATTGGCTTCTGCAATAAAAACCCTAATATTCAGTCAGTGATATCAGTTTGCCAGTTCCTGGTTTCTCAGTTACTTCATAGTTATTTGTTGGCCATTTTCTTTCTTCGTTTGGAGAGAGAGAGGTGGATTTATCACACTGTTTCAGACGTAATTTTTTTTTTATTTTGCATATTTGATTCTCTTAATGTAGCAGCTATTTATTTGGGTTCTTTTGTTAGTACCAATGAGACATGGGAACCTGTTGTGCACGTAATGGCATGTGCAGCACACTAAAACAATATTATTTTAACACTCCAAATGCATCCGGACACAATGTCGCGCGTTGCACACCCGGCTATACAGCAGGGTCCTGTTTCCGTACTACAAGCACAGAAATTTCGTTTGCACTGACAGTATCCTGCAGCAGAAGTGCAAAAATACATTTCTATGAGTGGCAAATTAAGAAGGGTACTTCTCCTGTGGAGACAGACTTCCGTACACAAACCAGATGTATTCAAAATCATCCGATGCACGTAAAATCCAAAAATAATAAAAGACCCTACGTGCTTCAAACGATTTTGGACACATCAGGAATTGTGCGCGTAGACTTGCTCTTCTCCTATCACTTCAATCATCATGTGAAGGAAAAGTGCACCAGTTATGTCTCATGTGTGTAACATGATCACGGTTGTTTAGTATGCTTGTAAGCCAACAAAACAACCACCCCACCAGTTTCCCAGCATATTTCACATTTTGCACCATTCAATGAGAGAGAGAGAGAGAGAGAACCTGAAAAACCATCAAATTATCCCAGATACAAAAGGGTTAATGGATGTCTACAATGTGATTAACATGGCCGGGCATGTCTCACTCCTGATACAAACGACTCTTATTTACAGGACACAAGGAAAAAACCAAAAGGAAAAGAAGAGAGAAAAAACTCGAAAGAGAAAAGAAATAAAGAAAACTAACTACTCACACACAACAATCAATGGAAAGAAACACAGAAGCTTTCTAGCTGCACAGTACTGACAAACAACAGCCTTCCAAGAACACTTGCACAACCTGCCATGAATGTAATTGAAAAGCTTCATAAGGGCCTGAATTTTTCAAGATGCTACACCAGATAGTGAAGATCTTAAATCAGTAAGTTTGGTATTTCCTTAAAAGCCTGTGACATTGGCTGTGGTTATGCGCTATTATGAGAAGCTCAACCTAAATGTATTCAGTGAGTCAGAATGGTGAAAATAACAAGGCAGATCGGGGGGGAAGGAGAGACAACAAAGATGATAGCCAAAGATGATAGCCCCAGCAGCTGCCACTTGTGTCTTCTCCTATAGGGTTATAGTCCGATAGGCTAGCTAAGTCTGGTATTCTATCTGTAGGTGGGGAAATAGAATTCTTTCTTTGTTTTGTTGAGAAATGCTCCTACTGCCTCTTTCAAAGCCTATATTTAGACAAAATCCATCATAATTGAGGTCTGGATCTTTTTCTTTTTTTCTTTAGACCAGTAACTTTAATATAGGGGAGAGAGAGAGAGACAGAGACAGAGAGAGAGAGAGAGAGAGAGAGAGGGAGACCTGATTGCCGGTCATTCACAAGCAATCTTGGTGTCGAAACTGCTGAGGCATATGGCAAATGCCTGGAATGCAGAGATTGGATACTGATAATCCATGGTAAACACGTCCTTTCCCACCTTTCCAAACTGGAGAATGACATTCTCATGTTCTTGTTGCCTGGCAGCTCCATCCTCCACGGAAGCAACCAGTTGAAAGTTCTTCACAGAGGCAACTGTTACGCGTCCATTGAAGTTCAAACACCAGCACTGGAGTTGCTCATGCCATCTAGGAGACTTATTCTTCAACACCAGCATAGCATCTCCATCTTTCCGGCTGGACAAAGGTGCAGATTGAAAACTCTCCATCCGGGTTGATTTTGATCTGAAAAACGGCAGGGACGGAAAGGTATCCACACCGTTAACCATGAATTCGGTTTGAGTTGGGGCCACTCCACCTGGTTTAACAGCAGAAGCAGGGATAGCATCCATGACACAGTGCATCCTCCTTGGCCCCCTGTTTTTTCACAATAACTTGACAGTGACATACAAGCATAGGAACATAATAACATCACAATGACGGCTTCTTGTTGTTGGGAAGAAGTAAGGCTAAGGCCCTAATTGGATAGATGTTGGTTTCAAATGAAGATACTTCACATTCAATTTCAACCAACATATAACGTGTAGCTATACATGGCTTGTGAAGCTAGATTGGAAGATGGATTAAAGGTAGAACAGATGAAATTTTTATTCGCTTCCTCGTAATACCTAAAGTACAATCCATAACATGGAAGATTTGAACTAACCCATATCTAATAGTTCTTTCAAATCCATCATGATAAGGATTTCAAATTCAAAGTCAAAATCCATCTAATCCCAATGTCTGAAATCTACATCCATCTAAAATGGAGCCTAAAGGAACTTAAAAATGACAATCCTCGCAGGCTCATGTCACGGAACAGTTTAATTTCTTCAATAAACAATGATGAATCCCAACAAGCTATGAGTTACAAAGCTTTCCATGTCTTTTCCTTACAGCTGTGTTTGGATCACGAAATTGTGACGAGATGGAGGGAAAGGAAAAGATGAAGTGAATAAGCTAAACTCATTTCCTTATCATTGTCATTTCCCTTTGCTAAATCCCTCTACAAATCGGTGTTCCAAACATAGACTAACAGAAGAGGCAAACAGTTAAAGAATTTATCTTACCTGGAACCCAAGACATTCAACTCGTATGAAATGTGGGCTACAGGATAATTGCCCGCAGGAAATTTGGGGGAGACTCGTTTCATTCCTATTCGCCTGGTTGAACGAAATTTAGTAACTTTTGCTTCAGCATTTGGAGGCTGTGAATCATAGATAGTGAACTTGGTCCCCAGAAAGTTTGATCTGTACAAAATGAATGAAAAGGAAACCTTAGCCTACAAGACAGTTAAGAAGCAATGACACCATATAGTAGCTGAATTTACCTTAACTTCCCAATGTAGGTGCTGCTCCCCTTTGATACATCTTCTTGATTAAGAGAGATGATGTAATCTGTGCATGTTGGACGCCGACACTTCCGTGCAGCAAGAAGGAACTTCCCATCATCACTGGAAGCTGTCCGGTGTCCACAGATCAGACAAAAAATGAGGAAAAAGAAAAATTAGACCTGACAGACTGAATTCCAAGTTGAAAATGATAAGATAAGAATTCAAAGGCTATGTGTATGCCTAACGCTGTGCTTACTTGACTAATGAATTGTTCAGCCTCAACCAGAAGAAAGACGAAGCACAGACGTGAAAGTGAAAGAAATGAATCACAAGACGCAAACAAACGTTGAGTTACTCACCCTGATTTAAGCTGAGGTAAAGGAGATATGCTTGATTGCTTCGATCACGTTTTATATAACACTGAACGAGAGAGTCCCTGGGACCAGGCTGCAGAAAGAATGCAAGAACTTTTAGCATGGGTAAGAACAAAAGATGACAGATACTTTGATTAATAACCTGAAATTCTCGGCGAGGAACTACCCACAAATAGTCCTACCAAAAGAAAGTTTTCTTAAGGGAAAAAACCAATCATAATTAGCTTAAAATTTCCAAATTTAATGCACATCATGTGGCCTTTCAACAAATCAAAATCTGAAGAAATGGGAGTAAACACTCCAATGCAGAAATAAAATTAGCACCATCTAATCCGATAGATCTACCCTAACATGGGATTGGTAGGAACTCTTTTAAATCCTCTCCAATGCTCTGATGTGAACAGATTAGATTGTATAGCTACATTTATCAACCATCTTCCTTATTAAAACTCCTATTTACTAGTACACTGCAAGCTACAACTAGCAGCCCAATTACAAGTAAGGGAAAAAGCCAGCACTGCGCGCTAGCTAGCTACAACTAGTGTTAAACCCTACTTTCTTATTGTTGGGATATTAGAAGAAGCCTGCTGAAAAACAGAAGCGCACTAGCGCGCAACAGCTGATGAAAAGCCAACAACTTGTTAGGAGTAGGTTTTGGCTTGCCCCTTTCTTATTATTAGTAAGATAGGGTTCCAACAAGTACAGACAGTGGGCATATGCAAAAAAATGCAGTAAACACCAAGTTAAATCAAACACATACGAAAGATACAACAATAAAGGTTAAACTGGAAAAAGAACAAGAACCTGCTTCAAGGATATCGGGAATGTCAACTTGCCCGAAACTTCCAGGGTCTTCACGATTTCCTTCATGTTTTCTCTCCAACTCCTACAAACACCAGCACAAGCAACAACATTCTTCCGAGGAGGCCAAGTAAGCTCTGAAGCCTCGATTCTCATCAACACATCTCTCAAGAGCTCGGGAGGCATATTGGCCCAACAACTCTGCTTCAACGCATCGACAACAACTGAAAAATCCTGAACCACCCTATGCGACCTTGACCTAAACCCTTTCCTGGAAATACTCCCAATTTCCCCCCTCATGTCTTGAATTATACTCTTAAACGACATCTTACCAATCTATACATCAAAGTTACATACAAGTTGCATCAGCATTCTAGTGGGTTTCTATTTTACCTATATCTCTACAAATACAAGCTAATACCCACTGATCGATAATACACAGAAGCTTCCAAATCCAAAGGTGCAACCTTTGATGGAATAATCACATCAGAACATGATCAAAAAAGCTTTCTTTATCAAATCACGGCATATACAAAACACCAAGCTACAAATCTACCCATCAAATACCAACAAATTCTCAGATCCTAAGACAATTCAACAAGCACAGTCACCTTCTACAGATATATCCTTGCGATCCGTTACTAAAGAAGCCCCCCAAAAAGGGTAATGGAAGAAATATACCTAACAATCATTAAACGGCTTCTAAGTGACTGGAAACTGTAGATCAACAGGTCTGACGCTGAAAAGAAGAAGATAAAGAGAATAAAGTCACATTTCCAAGGTTACGGTTCAGAACCCATTTATATCACAGCTCCATTTGTGAGCACTGTGGGTGCAAAAATGTTTTGGAGACTAGGGTTTTGTTTTCTCACTGTGTGTCTCTCTGTGTGTGTGTTGGTCGCGATCAGTTGGAGGGGCGGACAATGGTCTTATCCGCTTCTCAAGCCGGTCGGGTCTTGATCCGGGTTTGGACAGAAACAGATGGGTGTTCGGACCGAATTGCCTGTTAGGGGCAGTTTTGTAATAGAACTTTTCTTCTTATATTGCGCGAGACGTGAAAGTATTATCAAAAAAATTGAACAAATTAAAACAATTAATTGAGAAAATCATAATTCGATCTGTCTGAAATAAGAATTGATCGGTTTCAGTTTAATTTGTTTTTTTTATTTTTTGGTTTTGGGACTTTTCAATTTGATTTTGAGTTTTCCTATTATTTGTTATAACTTACCGAATTTATGAGAAAAATAATTTTATAGAATGAAATAAATTTTAGTCGTTGAATTTTATAAGATGGAATAAATTAATTGATAAATTTAACCCAAAATATATGAGGCAATCAAAATTTTTATGAATTCATTTCGGTTTATTTTCGATGAATTGTGGTTTATCAGCTATTAGCGTTGATTGTGACCGAATTAGAACTATTTTGGTCATACGAACTACTCTGACCGAACTGATTCCATGTGAATCGATATTAATTCTTGATCACAATTGGTACAAATTTTTTTTACACCAAACCAATTGATTTTGGGTTGCATGCCAACAAAAACGAAATACCAAAGGCTGTTTTGAATTTGATTTTGGTGTGAAAAAAATAAAAAGTCTACATACATACATCTTTACTGTATAAATTCAAAAACAAATGTGCTTAGAATCTTCTAATGCATGTGAAAATCGCAATATGTTACATCGAATAATTTTGAACCAAATTGATCCATTGTCATCATCATCCTAGACCTAAGAATAACCAAGTTGGAAAAACTAATATTCAAATCCATTACATTTTACGTAATAGCTGATACGTTACAAAAAAGCAATATTCAAATTCATTATAGTTTACGTAATCGTTGACACATTACATTTCCGCTAAATAATAAATTAGCTTACATCTTAGTCAAACAATAAATTGCCGAATCCGATTGAGATTATGTAAATCTTAATATTCATACGTAATAATTAATAAGGTCAAATCCAACATGTATATTGAATAATAATACGGGTTTGTCCTTATATGTGGACCTTTGTTATTACGATGTTCTCATGCAATCAAAGAGAAGATAGAAATAAATTGGAGTCAAAACGAAAGGATTCATTTGCATTTGACTACTATAATCTTTCACGACTTGATCCCATTAAAAAATTATTTTCTTTCAACACATATAGTCATAGTCCGATTGATAAACAATGGATTTTTCTTTGATTGTTAATAAACACGTCTTAAGTGTCAATGCGAGAAGTCTTTCAATAAGTAGAGATTCACTCCACTTTTTATTAGGAGAGGAATAATTTTTGTAGCAAAACAAAAAAGTTTATGCGCGTAGCCCATTGAAAACTAACAATCTTATAGCTCAAAAACTAGAATAGCAATTTGACTAGCTCCGTAATACCTTATTCCTAACATAGTTATAATCAAGCAAGCCTCTCACTTCATTAACAAATAAAAAAGCACCTGTCAAACCCCTTTAAGAAAGTCAACCTATGATCGGGCTTGCCTGAAGACTTTTTGTCCACTGTTTGAATTCGTTCTTTCAATATAAATTGTAAAACTTATTGATATTCATTATCTCCTGTGAACATTATTCGTATTAGAGATACTCTTAGTCCATGCCCGAGAGAAGATGTGGACTCAAAATTTGATAGACCTAGAAGGAAAAAGAGCAAGTCTACAGACACAGACACATGTGCACAAATTCAAATATATATGTGCTGGAATCATTCGATACAAGTGAAATTCATATTATTTTAGAGATTTCACATACATCGAATAATTTAAAATACATTTATATCTGAATTTATACATTTATGTGTAAAAAGTTTTTCTAGAGGGAAAATGGGTACATAGCAAGAATTGATAGGATAAAGATTTAGGACATGGGTGATGAGGAAATGATTTAGGGGCCTAGTGTGCCTCCCTCGAGTGCTCCCTCCGCAGACAATTTGTCTTTATTTTGTCGGCATTGGCAACAGTGTGTTCATTGACCATGTGATGGGTTGAATAGTGGGATAGTGGGGGGCTACTTGGTAATTGGGATCATGATTATGCGGTCCAAAATGTCAAAGGCCCTTTACGAGAATTTCAAAACGATGACATTTTAATACGTACAAAATTGTCAGAATAGTTAATTGATTGAACAATTTTTTGTTAAAATTTTACGCACCAAAATAACGTGTCATTTTAATGTACAACACGAACTGCTATGCAAAATGCACAAATACCTCCCCATTTCACTTAAGAACGAAGTAATTAATACCAAAATAAAATCTTATATGGTCATCTATGAAGTTTTGAACATAAAATTTTAAGATAAAACAAACTTCTAAGTCTTCACACAAATGAGCCACATTCACATAATATTGGACCCACACATTACATGAATGTATGTATATTTGTGTGTGTAAAAATATTTATGTCCCGAACATTTCTCTTCTTTAAGATAGCGATTTTCCCAAACTTATTCACAACAATGTAGAATTTAATAGTGGATTTTAGTACCCACCACTACCCCCAAAAAACATTTATATAGAACTCATACATTGATTCTAATGTACCCCACATGAATGTGAGAATGTTAAAGGTCTTGAAACACCACGTTTTTTTAGACTATCTTTCTTATGCACCTGAAAGATCCCTGTTAGCATAAAAACAAGTAAGTTTGGACAAAAAGTCACATGTTGAAATATTGAAATTTCGTTATTGAGAAACGACGGAAGAAAAGTGAAAATGCAACAACACTCCCAACTAAGCCCACAAGAAAGCCCCCACGTGAACATGAAATTGTGAAAGATTTTGAAACACCATGCGACATTTTTCCAAAATCACTCAACAATTTTCTCCGAATTAGATAGAGAAGATCCAATTTTATAAAATGATACATAAATTTTTTATTTTTTATTTATAAAAAAATACCCATATACATGTGTTCTCTGACATCCAATTATATCTCTCAACAAGGAATCTTTGAAGACATATATAATAACATGCTTATCTTTAAAGCAACTACCTTAGCAGAAAGCACTTGCTAAAAGAAAGGCAAAGGTTTCTTCCCACCTTCTAAATTCTATAGTTCCTCTACAGTACCCTACAATTAATACATTGACATCAATCTATGGGTGGACCCATGTCCTCCACAACCTCTATGGCCTGAGACTTCATTTAAAGATAAAATAATGTTAAGAATACAGATGTTGTAAACACATTCGGATATAAATGTGTCCAGAACTATTAGATGTATATGAGACCCTCAATAATTTATAGACTCCACGTGCATCTAACGATTTCAGACATATCTATGTCCGGATGTGTCCGAAACATTTATATTCCTAGATTTTTTCTTAAAGATAAAGTATATCAATATAAGATAAAGGCACTCAAGAGAAAAGCAGAATAAAAAGTTGTTCTATCTTACAACTTAGGTCTAGTAAGCATTTGGTTATCATGATTTAACTGCCGGCATAAGTAACAGACCTATGAAGTGATAGTGATTAGAAGCAGTAAATCATTGTCCTGAAACTATGGGATCATAAATATCCAATGGGACTTCATACTCCTGATTGATATGCCTAAGAATGTTTGATATCAAACTAGAGCTACATTTATCCTTAGTTCGAAGTTGCTTCCATTGTTCGCTGATTCAAATAGATAATTCAGTATTTATCTATCTCTTGTTTTCTCGAGTTTTCATACCGATCTTATAAGTTAGCTTTCAGTCCCCTTCAATTTTTTGAAATGAGAGAGAGATATATAAAAAATGTGTAGTGTACATTAGGGGACTTACGGTGCAACCACACTACACTTAACTTAGTACCTTTTCGTGCAACTACTCAATAAAACTCAATACAATATGAAAAGACTTCGAGCAAGGCCCTATGAACCCTTGCTAATGTATCAATAGAAAGAAAGATTATTTTACCCACTTCCATAGAGTGATTAGGAAATTTCTTCTTGAATCTTTGGCAATAGCTCTGCTGGGAATCTCTTGAATAGTAACAAGGAGCTCATCCCATGAGTCCTAGTCAACTACCATTCTTGATACAAGACTGTATGCCACGGTTCGATTCCGATCTCGAATACATTATTGGATATTTTTGCAATGGTGCAATCCTCTTCTTTTCAATATAATTAAGTTTTTGGTTAATCCTCTTCTCAAAGAAAAAAGATAGCAAGGTATCCAAACTAACCGCTTTACTTCGGAGACATTGATTAGGGGCTTTAGCTCGATACATTTATTTCAGGTTTTATGCACTCAGAACATGTGAGACCCTAAAATAAAGACGAATTACATACATCGAATAGTTTTGAACACATATGTATTCAGACTTGTACACATGTTTGTGTGTAGATTTGCTTTTCAATCAATATTGTAGGTAGGTAATATCATAGATGTTTAACTTTTTCTACTTTATTTGGTTGTATCATTTATATTTCAGTTCAGAGAAAGTAAGTTATTTATTTAATTTGAAGTCTCTTAAGACATATCATATCATGAGTCAAACAATGGCATACACTTTAGAATCCTACACCAGTAACACCACTCCTACATAAAATAAAGTTGGGGAGAGAAAATAAACAAAGCTACAAACAGGAAGAGAAAATGGAATCATACAATTATTGGAGCCCCCACCAACAATCCCTCACATACCATAAAGCTATTCATGAGGTACCTTTACACACCAAAGAGCTGCATTAACCAAAATGCCACAAGACCCAGAAATTGAACTGAATTTAGAGAAACAGATAAGCCCACAGCAACTGAGGAGGGAGCTGGTGGAAACCCAGATGGCGAATCAGCCATGCTTGGCCCTGGAGCAACCACTTCGAATGGATAGGGAGGGCTCCGGCTGGAAGGAATGGTGGGGAGTGGAGACTCAGCTGGAGAGGGCCCAGCACCACCAGGCGAAGGGAAGAGTGGAGTAATATCTGGAGACAATGTTGGGGAAGAAGAGGATAGAGGAGGATTTGGCAGAAGTGCTGGTGCAGCTGAAATTGTTGAGGTTGGTAAGGCCGCTAGCGAACATGAACAGGCAATGAGAATCATAAACCATAAGAATTGTGCTCTCATGGAAGCCATTCAAAGATAATGAAACCAATACTTCTTACTAGGAAGTAGAACAATGGTAGATGAGAGAGAGGGAGAGGGAGAGGGAGAAGGAGAGAGAGATAGAGAGATAGTAGTCATGAGTCTCATGATTGAAGCTTAAAAGGCTGGTGAAAAGTTATGGTGGGAAAGGAATGATAGGTGGCGAGAGGTTATTGGGTGTCTACTGATGATACAGCTTGGCAAAGCATGTTTGTGCTAAGGGACAAGATCTCTATTTGGATTCTCTCTTTCTTTTTTCTTTTTTTTTTTTTTGGTTTCTGGAAGACATGAGCATTACCGTGGTATAGTGAGTGCAGAGGCTAAAATGAAATGGATTTAGGGGCTGTAGTGCGGGCAGAACAAAGTCGTCTCGCCCGCGAATTGTTACCAAAATGCACAGGTTCCTAAATCGACACTTACCCAAAATAAATGTTAATCTGACATTGGATAGCACTAGCAGGCTCACAAAAAAAGAGCTGATAATGGGTAATGGTACTTCCCCTTCCTACCAACCTAAGAGAAATTCAGAATTCATTGTTTGTATGTAGTGACTAGTGATACCATATACCTTGTTAATTTTAAGGCATTATGTTCTATTGTTTTAGAGTAACCAAACCATGCCCATAACATTGAAGAACTTGATAATTTCTATTTCCTATTCAACTTTAATCAAAATTTTGGACCAATGTGACAAAGATAAATACAGCAATGCTTTCCGAGGCTGCCCATGACCGCCACTTCAGGATACATGTATGCCCTCCTCAAATAATCGAATAAATGAATGTGGAAACTTAGAATAAACCGACATGTAAAAGATAATGTACCTGAAAAATGAGCCAAATCTACCGTACATATGATTATTCAGTGGCCTGAAAGCAGCAATCACTTGAAAAATGGCTGTAGTGACGATTTCAGGTTGTGCTGCTGCATCAAATTAGTGACTAGGCCCAAATAAGCGACTCAAAGCCGAATTCAGAATTTGAAACTGGACTGTCTCCAAAAGATTGGTAATCAATTGCTTGGTTGTCAACCGTGGGATCCACATATGGCTCCAAAAGATCAGAAGATCTTTCAGATGGGATTCCGTAATCCTTGAGAATGCCAGATAAAGCAACAGTGGAAGCCTCCCTTTCCAAAACGGAGAGGTAATTGTCTTCAAATTCAAAAACTAGGTACTTGCCATTGAATGCTAAGCCACAAAACGAAAACTATGAGGAACAGAGTAATTCGCATTGGACAAATTTAACAGATGAAGAGAGCCAGAACTTACAATCAACCAGATGAGCTAGGTGATGGATGTTCTTTATTCGTGTCCCATTGAACTTCAAAACCTGCGATAATTTATTTTTGAAAATGAAGTACAGGAACCAGGCAAAATCTTCCGATGTTTTAATGGTACAAAATAGCTTGCCTGCAGATTTTCCATATCCTCGTAACCGATATTTACTTCATTTGCTAAGACCTTGGACAAAAGAGAAAGATTAGCAATGCAAATTCCTATGAACTGTTGAGAAAAAATCAAAGAATCAAAATCCTATAGCATAGCAGGTATGCTTCTTTGACTTTATAACGCTCATCAATGTCATTATCTCAACATTTTATGCATATGTTTGAAGTCAAAGATATGCATGGCTACCTGTGATAGTATCACAATCTGTTCCCCTTTAAACTTTGCCAAGGAGTATCGCGCCTTTGTCAGTAACTTCAACTGTGCAAAGAAGAGAAACAACTGATTATAATTATAGTGGACGACAACTTATGCGTCAACGAAAATTTGATTCATAGTAATTTTCAGGCTAAGGGTAGTGCTCTTGATAACTTACCCCTACACTTACTTCAGATTCCTCTCTGCAAGAAGATTGAAAAAAGAAAATAACTACACTTGTCTATGCATTAGCACTCCCTAATAAATGGGTTTAAAGTATCGGATTGGACTGTAAATGAAGAGGACCACGTATCCCATGCTTGGTTGAACTTTTGAGGCTAGAAATCAGATATGAATTCCAAGAAAACATGGGATACGCAATACCTCGGGATGAGAAATTATTACTCCCTCCACTATTAATCAGATAAGATTATTACTTATCGTATGGGATTTTATATCCTTTCACTATTGGTAAAGCCAAACGGAGCCAGAGGTAATATAAAAGAAAACATACTCGATGAGTGGTTCTGACAGGGGGGTAAACACCAGACCAGCAACTATTAAATATGAAGGCTGACCTCCTTCGATGTGATATGGAACCTTGACACAAAAGCAGAAGCAACCAAAATTAATCAGTATCTAACCAACGAAATCCACTAATCTCAGGTTATCAAAAGAAGAAAGTAGTGGTAAAATTTACATCATTACGCACTCAAGTTTCACATTTCATACCAAATGCACACGTGGATTTAGAACTGTCTGCACCTTCATTAAAGCTCCTCCTCTAATAATTCCAAGCTCTGCTACATCACCTGCAAATCTGAACCTGGATATCCTTAGATCTAAGATGAAACATTCCAATTTGTGCTCACAAAAAGAATCAGAGAACACTGGAAAGGGTAAAACATGATACAAAACCATTATGAAATGCACACAAGCTCATACTGCACCTACACCTTTTTTCAACAGTGTACACGATATCTGAAGTAGGGTGAAATAATAATCCTACAAAGAGGAATTTGAAACGAAAAACGATATCTGCTGCATGTCTTTCAATAAGCTATACCAAAAAGGTATAGTATGGTTCAGCCTGAGGTTTATACTAAGCTGAATTGCCAAGACGCACATGAATGTGTTTCACACAAGCTATTTCACAGATACATATTAGTCAAGGACAGATCAAATGCAGTTTTTCAAGGCACAGAATTTACACAATTTCTTGATAGAGAAACAAAGCCTTACCTTTGACTAATGAGATAGCGAAATGCAATGCGCTCAGTTGATCGGAATGGTACTGTTCCTTCACACCCAACGTTAACTCCATCAAAGCTTACAATAACATCCCCCTGAAAAGCACAGAGTTACAAATATTATTCCAACTCCACAAACATTGACCTAATCAACGCAATTCAATATGGTCATCAAAAGCCAGAAGGCACAAAACATTACGAGATGGTAACAATCAAACAGATAGAGGCCTAACAAGGACAAACGCACGTGTATAGGCAGGACAATTTTACACAATGTACAAATTGCTATCACTGTAATTTGACCCTGGACTCTACAGCACTTCACCTCACTCACTTTGAAATACATACAAACCATCCTCAAGTGGTTTTGCACTAAAGTGAAACTGTTACATTTTCCATTCAAAATGACAGTCCTCGACGGAAGTTAGCAAAAATGCGAGTCTCCTTAAAAGTTCGTGTGCTACACAAATCATAGCACCAGGAAACAATTGATCTTGACCCTTATCCTACACAAGTACATTAAAAGAGGACAGCACCTTTATACAGTATATAGATGCACTGTTTACAAGTAGTACTAGACTTACTACAGGTAATTCAGGAGCTTTGGAGGAACTTGAGCGGCTATGCTTCTAACTTATTACTTTCCTATCCAAGAACTTCATTTTACGTAGTTTTGGATATTTTAATTGAGATAGTTTTGAAATTTCAGCTAGCAAAGAAGCATCACAGCTTTATTTTGTCAGATGAACTTGCAAAGCAAAGACATATTGACACAGATATAAGAAGAGAAGATACCATTGCATGAACCGACAAAATGAAAATTTCACAACCGTGTCCCTAGTAGGAATATTGACAAAATTTCTTATTAAATAAAATGTCTTCCCATCCATTGGACAAAATTGGAAAGCATAGTAACAAGAATATTGCAAATTTGAAATCTTCTAAATAGATACCTCCTTTAAGACATTAACGGCATCTGAAGTGGGCTCAACTCTTCTCACCAGGACACCCTGAAACCAGATGTTGTGAAGAATATGTATGAGCTTTACCATATATCCATCTGACAAGCAATACAACAAGGTGGCATGAATTGATCCAATTGCATGCTTTCATATTCCATTTCAACAAACCAAGAGATTATCCAACAAGACCTTAAATCCAAAGCAGTGAATATTATTAAGACGAATTTGCATTGCCATCCAGCAGTAGCGCCGTTTCTTCCACGAGTGCCAGCATCATTTGTGAGTTCGTGACCAATTGCAGATACTCATTTTGAGCACCTCTCTTCTCTATATTGGCTCTAACATGAATCAAGTGAGTCATGTAGTGGTAATAGTGTCAATCCAAATATCTGCTATTTTCATATCAACCCCCCCTCTTGATGATTTCATTTCAAGTGTTGAGACCCAAATCCATTGCATTTCAATTTCACCGTGGGATTTTGAAGTCCACCTGAGAGTACATGGAAATGGAAACTCCAAACGAAAGGGAATAAACAGCAAATGAAAGGTTATAACTCAAACTTAGGTTAAACCCAAATATATAAGGTGACAATATTAGATTAGTCGGCAATTAATCGGTAATTGGTTGGTCACCTAGGCGACTACACCCAAATCGTCGAGGGAAATCGGCTTGTTACGTAGTCGGAGTCTAATCGGCTTGTTACCTAGTCGGAGTCTAATCGGCTAATCGCCAACTAATCGGACCATTGATTAGTCGGCCGATGGAAAAATGGAAATTGGGCAATTAAAACGACGTAGTATAGATTAAGTATTACTAGGGTTATAAGGACTTTTATAGAACTTACAGAGCTACAATTCTTCGACTTGCAGTACTACAGTTCTCTCAATCTCATCTCTCTCTCTCTCATAGTCTCATACTCTCATTACACTTTATACAGATTGTAGATATATATGTATTATAGAATATTAGTATTATATTATAGCTTATATTAGTATAATGGTGTATAATTCTGTATAATGGTGTATTATATTAGAATAACCTTGAAATTTGAAGGAATATTTATTAAAAAAACGAAAAAACCCGACTATTCCTCCTAGGCCGATTAATGCCCGATTACTAGGCCTAGGCGCTAGAAGGTCCCCCACCGCCCGACTAACGCCTAGCGATTTTTAGAACATTGGCTAAGACGTGCACTTCAAACTTCACTACTTTTCCTGATTGACTTCACTAGTAGGTAGATTGCACAAGTCTACAAAAAGAATGTTCAGGATATCCTCCAGCAACAATGATAGGAGTTTTTCTGTTGTTGGGTCAGGATTTTGTAGTGCGTATATGACAGGATGAAGGAACAACAGCAGGAAAGGTAATACTTGATATGAACAGAGCCAACACAGTCATACCGAGAGTCTGTAACTTTGTGGAAACACAAAAATATAACTATTTGCACCAGTAAAACCAAAAGAGACTGACCTCATTAGATGGAACTTTCAAGCAGGCCCGTAGGGCTGGATTCTCCAATTTTTGCAACAAAACACCAAGGCAGGGGAACCCTGGCAATTTGCACATAAACAATATTTAAGATCTAATCAGTTGCCAAGGACATTATCAAACAGCCAGAATTAAGTCTTGCCACGGACAGGTAAACTGCAATAATGAGAAGCCGAAAAAAATAAAAATAAAAAACATGCTGAACCAACCCAAACAATGCCTTGCTTTCCAAACAATGGGGACAGCTACATGAACTCTTGGGCTATTCTGTTTTTGTGAGAGTTATATGCTCCCTCAGGTTCTAATATATTACAGATACATAATTGTACATCCTGAAGTCCTTATCATGGTAGTGCCAGCCACCTATTGACCAGTCAAATCCCAATCCAGTGACTTTTGGGGGCGCACTTTTGCAAGTACAAGGACAGCCAAGTAACATCAACAGCAAGAATGAAAGAACAGAACATCTACATACAAAAATGACAAAGAAAAGCAGCATGGTGATACATATTCTGCTCTATTTATTCTAATAACAAAAAATTTCAAGAAAGGATTATAGAAACAGAACAAAAATAACGTCTTCAACCTCAAGACACTGCAACATAATCGATAGAAGATAAAGGGGCAAGAAGATACAAGTCTTTTGTTAATTCTGGAGTAGTTTCTTTTGCAAAACAAATATTTTTTTAATAATACCCAAAAAGAAGACTTCTATGAATATTGAAACACTTCAAAGCAGTAGTTGCGCATAACCTTCGGAATTCTATCAATGAAATACCAAGTTATGGCTGCAGTGCCTGATTAGATGTTTACTGTTCAGCCACCTTCATCCTTCAGGCACTCGAAACAGGGTAAGCGCCATCATCATTGGTGCAAATCAAATGAACACATATTAACAGACTAACCCAAGCATAATACAGTGATATACACTTCATTAGCATAAAGCTACCAGATAGAAAATCACAACTTTAAGAAGAATACTAACCAGAGTACTTCCCATTCTTCTTGTAGTCATCCAAAAAATGAGACACGACAGTAGTGGGAATCACATAACCAATATTCTCAGCTTCTTCGGATCTATATACCTGAAGGAAGTTTTTTTCCGTGGAAACACAATAGACAAGACAAATTAGCTTACTCATCAGTAACCATATACAAGCACCATATATTGAGAACTTGGATCATTAGTAATGATACGAAAAATGAAAAGTAGTTCTTACTTCAAACATGGACCCTACCAAGGACATCGCGACTACGCAAGATACATAAAGTTTTCAAATTTATAGCAGATAGTAGAAAAATAGTACAAGGAAGCCTACACAAATTAAACATTGTTTTCCAACATTGACAATGAACTACCTGAAATGCCACACCAATGCACTCCCCCTGGTCATTAAAAGCAGGACCACCACTATTACCTAAATCATGCAAGTACAGCAGCTGTTATAGTGGAGAAAGAGAATACGACAAACAAGTATTGTGGTATTGATGCACCTTAACATAACTTCCGAAATCTGGGTAACTCTGCCAAGTTACAACTAAATTACTGGAAAAGCTCCACCCGTAAAGGGGTGGAAAATTAGTTGGTAGAAGTGCACTTACCAGGATTTATTGCAGCATCAATTTGAATACCAAGTAACTCAGAAGAACCATGAGCATAAGATGTGACCTGAAATGATAGAACTGGTAAGAGCCTTCATTCCATGACAAGAGCTCTCTTAGGTGCAACATAACAGTTTCAGGACACGTCATGGTGGTAACTCTATATCCACTTTTCAAATTTAGAAAATCAAGTAAAAGAAACCAGAGTTACAATAGAACAACTTAGTTAACATCAAAGTACCTATGATGCAGCAGTTCTCAATCTAATTGTTCCAGATAAATATCCTTTGGCAATTAATGATGCTATCAGAAATAATGAAGTCAATCAGACTTTGGACTCTTAGGTAACTCTGGCACTTTTTACATTTCCTTACCTCAGCTGAATATAAACCAGCTGGCTTGTACGAGGAGCTCCTGTCAAGAAGAAGCCCTAGCTCTACTCGAAATTGGTCTTTCTGGCGGCATCATTATTTGGTTGGTCCTCGAAAGATTTGAAGTCCATATCAATTATATCACAAAATACTCTGCATGGAGTAGAAGATCAAAGGGTGCAACCTCGAACGCACAGTAAGTTCCTTTATTTTCTATGACAATGGCAAGGTGTCTTTGCGACGACATCCACTCCTCTATGCCTATCTTATCAATTCTTCAGCCAAAACTATGAAACAGCTGACCCACAAAGGTGACAACACATTGAGAATTCTCAGATTAGATAGATTGGATTCACCTTGGGCTAGAATAAAGAAGAAACATTGTGCACAGAATTTTGTTTCGTCTTTGTTATAATCGACACTTCAGTTTCAATTCACAGATTTTCCCTATATGACATTCAGGTTGTTGGAAAACAATAGAGAATACATAATTATTATCTTCCAAGGATGCTGAATGAGAGAAATAAGAATAAGTCACCGCTAAAAAAATACTCCCTCCGTCCCTTTTTAAGTGTCCTCTACGAAAAGTCATGCAATTTTCGGAACAAAAAATAAAGTACTTCCGTACATAATCTTTCCAAAAAAAATAACAACAATTTAAAGAACTAATTGAGATCTTTAATTTGGTGTTAAGAAATTAGAGAAAATATGATCAAAAGTACTTTACTTTTTGATCTGAAAATTGCACGACTTTCGTAGAGGACGCTTAAAAAGGGACAGAGGAGTATAAAAAGAGGCAAGGTTATCAAAGTTCTGCCAGAAAATAGAACCAAGCGTTGGTCGATTTCAAACTCTAATGTCCAACGATAATCACCCACAATAGAGGTAATTTATTTGATCATTAAACAGTTGTTGTGATGCCAATGGCTGTTAGTGGTTCTCTAACAAGCGCTTGTTGCTCGACTCCAGAATTTCCAACAGAATTCATGTAGATATATGTTTGAGATCACCCAATTGGGACTCGAGTACTTACACTGATTATTCTTTTGCTAACTCATTCTCCTGTTTCCTTTTTTTCTTTATATTTGTGGGACTGCACAGAGTTTTCCTAATTTGATCTCCATGTCTAAACTCAGGGGTGACCAACTATTCATCTGTTGACTGTAATCAATGAGCTTCCAACCCCTTGGGTCCAATAAAACATGTTGAAAGCTTCCACTCACTGTCTAGATACTATCAAAATGCTCACGAGATTATGACATCACAATACGAGATTCAGAATACATCATTGACAGTAAAAAGAGGACAGTGATGTTCAAACTCCCCTTTTTATACCCGCACTCCTTTTTTATCATCATTAATGTGAAATTAAAATATTACCCTTTCAGTGGTTCAATTTTCCTCGCATCAGTGGGTAATGGAATGAATTCACATTTATAAGGACAAAAAAGGAGTGCTTGATGGTAAAAAGGGGGGTCCGAAAACCAATTCCCTAAAAGATATGTGTAGCTTAATGCTATGGCCATTAAAAACAAGGGATAGCATGCATCTGGCTGTGGCTTTCAGTTTAGTCATGGTAAAGAGTATATATCATAAGTGACGAACCATGAAATTGAAGTAGTTTATCAACTAGGTAACGATATAATCCTATGAAAACAAACAAACCTCTATTCTCGATACCACTCCCTTAGTCACTGAAATGGTATCTCCTCCAAGGGGATATCCAACAACAGTTACTGCATCCTGCCAGGTGAGAAGCAAAAAAAAAAACACATTTAATAAGATACAACACGAGACATGTTTGCAGCATTGGAGAATAGACAATTTTTCTTGCGCACAATTCAAACACCATATACGTGTTTGTCAATTTTAGCCTTGCTAGTGTTTCAGGTCCAATCCATTGATAAAGTCGGGCAAGACCGAGACATAAAAAGTCATGGACTGCAAGTGCTTTCAGCATCATCACATGAAGGTTGCAATGACTTTCGAGTACTTCTGAGGAATTATTCTTGTCACCTAGGATAACAACAATTCATACTCATTCAAAAAGGGCCTTCAATTATTATAATTTTAGCAGTAAAATTTGGAGAATGATTCATATTTGTGAAGCAGCATAATTTCATGCAAACACAAACTATGATAATTTACGCACTAAAACCTCCAATCGTATATGTGCGATTCCCTACAAAGCGAACTGACAACTGAAACTAATCTTCTCTCAGGAAATACGATAGAAAGAACACGACCTGAAGAGAAGGCAAGTGCCCAAGTTGAAGCGATTCAGCTCCTTTCCAAAAGTCCTTGCTTTCTACCGTAAGCAAAGCTATGTCACATTCAACACCTCTAGCTAAAACCTGTATATTAGTCACTGAGATGAATATAAACTACAGTGCATTGTCCCCTCAAACTGATGGATAACAATAAAAAAATAAGCATAAAAGTTTTCACCAATTTAATAATTGAAATATCAAGCCCATGGAGATAATATTCGGTGGTGTCAATTTATTAAGGACTAACCAAAGTTCTTGCAATAAAGTATGTTATCTCAAAAAGAAATTTCATGGCAATCCCGGCATAGGCGGACTGCCCAGAGTGACTGATCCCAATGCAAGTTGCTCGTGTGTCTGTGTGGTGGAAACATAGTACTGATTCTTGAAAGGAAAAAGACAAAAGTGGCAATTATCAATGTATTGGACATAAATGGCCTGTTTCTCAAACGGCATGGTGTTACGATATGTCTCCATCCTTTATTTTTGCTCACAACCTTACACCTCCATTCTTCAGGCTACTTGGGATTTTACTGGTTTCAAGTTCTCCAAAAGCAAATGGAATCAAAGTATAATATACTTATAAAAAGTCGTATTACACCCAATGTAATGAAGAAAACATAGAAGACAATACACTTCTTGTCTTCCGAACAAGTGATACCTTGGCCACATATTTGGTATCATCTCCTCTTCTCTTCACTTTTACCTGCATTCAATGGGAAGACAAATATAATAAGCTTTACCACAATTCGGGCTCGGACATGATCTCATAAAGTTATTTGCACTAACAGGAACGAAGTCTTCAAGACAATAAACAAAATAGAATAGGAACTCATCATCAATCCAATTCACAAGTAGAGATTCGCCTTAATTGTTTCAACTAGCTGTGGAATTACAAAACTACTGTGAGTACACTTCTTTAATAAGCATATTGTACAATAGAGTACATGTATACGTGCGCTTGTGGAGAAAGATAAGCACTTAAGAACATACCATAACAAGGATCGGGCAGACAGGAATACAAGTCTTATATGGACATATAACCCTTCTGCCTTCCATTATGGTTAATGTCACTCTTAAAAGCTAGTTGTTTATTATGAGCCTAGGACAATCCCTCCATTTAATACTTTTAATCCTGAGTAGTAAAATAACTTAATTTTATCATTAAAGAAAGATAGACTGTTTCTATAAAACCTATTGGCAGGATGATGATAGCTTGAAACAAGCTGATTGGATTGAACAACTAATCTGGACTGGAAAACACATTCAAATAATTTTGAACTTCGGATAACTTAAAAAATTACCTGTGTACCATGCTCAACGCAATGTGCATTTGTCAAAAGCTTTCCATCCCCAATCATGAAAGCACTGCACTAAAAAAGAAAAATTCACAACAGAACTCCTGAAAGTAGCTCCTAGCTTCCAAAGATTGAGCTTTTTCTTTTTCGATAACAAATTCGTCAATGATAAGTTCCAAAGACTCAACGTCTTGCAAATGACAGGCAAACAAAATAGCTGAGAATACACTTTCAAACCCAACTGCAGCTTTAAATTCTTGGGGTATATCATTTTCACATATTTCAAGTATAGGAAAGAAATTAGAACATGCCTTCCAGTACTTGTATATTGCCTCTGTTTCTGCCAAGGGAGGGAATAATCGGGCTCAGTGTGGGTACAGTAAACCTAGAAAAAAAACAATAACTAAGGAGTTTGACAGGATAAAGAAATTAGAAAAAATGATAATAGAATCTGCACATTTCCCAACATTTAAGAACACAGCCCAAATTTACTGAATATCCAAATAACGAATGATGATGACAGGGAGAAAGCAGTGTGCATAGGCCATCTATTCACATACTGATGCAATTTTCGGTGGAGTGATATGGGTCAGCCCAAAGATATCTCATCTGACAAGGGGGCAAAGTTATTCTCGTCTTTTGAGCCAGACTAAGAAATTAAGCTAATATAACTCTTTGCCCCATTATAGTCAATAACTCTTTCCTCGGATTATGTTAACTACAAACCTCCTCCAACCAATATTAACTACAATCTGTTCATTCAAGTGATCTGATATTCTGATCAATAACTTCTATGTTCTACTCGAGAGAATATGGTATATCCACCACATCCTTGAGTTCGCACATTGGAACCTGAGGGTATCCAGTAGCCACTTTGTGCAAATAAGGCTGAAGGTTAGTCTGCACGCAAGCTTTCCCTCCCATGCCCCCTTAATAGGTACTACATTGGTGTACAGAATACTCTTCATATCCTAAAACAATTAAAACCTTTCTTGTACATTTGTGTAGAACCATACTCCTAGGAAATGGAGGAGAGGCCACCCATATGTAACCACACGTCAAGTTGATTTCACATATGGTGATTCGAAAAACAACAGGAATATATGCAAAAATAACGTGAAGATTCAAAAAAAAAAAAAAAAGTGTCACAACTACTGAAACAATAATTACAATACTTTACCTTCACTACAGCATTAAGAAAAGTTGCATCCTGAAAATTACCATTTTCAACCTGGGAAGGAACCAATAGGGTTAGACAAAGTAAGAACCTTATACTGATAAAACAGAAAACGCAGTACATAACGCATGGAGAAATCTCAGAAGAATTTTAAGTAAACATCCTAACGTTAACATGCGCTTCCCCAAATTGATTTTGGAAATCAGTTGAAGGGGATTTACAAAATCCCAAAAGCATATGTCATACATCTTGATTAACTGAATAAACAATTTATGAGAAGAAGAATTTTAAAACGACAATAAGTCCCATGTAATCAAAGACCTCAATGATGAGAACAACTCTGAATATCCCCACCAGGGCCAGCAAAGAATATTTCTTGTGCACGTGAATTTTCACTTCGGAGTTATTAGAAGTTTCGGGGGGCAATAAGGCACCAAGGTCCTAAGGTGGCACAACATAAAGCACAACCCTAATTCCAGTAAGGTTAGACTTGCAACTGAATAACTGATGTGATTTGATTCCAAATGGAGGGAACCTCGTTCCCCCTCTCCCCGCAATATCCCCCCAAATGCAAAAACAAAAGAACACAGGTAAAAATGATAGTGAACCCTTCATACCTGCTGGTAGTGTATCGGAATTCCCTTTGCATCTTTTCTCGGCGCACCAAATGATTTGAATGCAGTTGACTGAGGTTGCCTCGTATTGCTTCTACCACTATTGGCATTTGCATAAGGTCTTTCGTCTTTTGATCTTCCAGTGGACTTCTTCTGTGGTATAGCTTCTGTCTAAATTAAAGAAGTCAAACTGTGAAGTAGTGAGCTAGTTAACAGCAACTTTAATTAAGCCAACTACCGTAGAGCGGTAGACTGCATTACCAAATATCTTCCCTGATAGAAGATTTTGAAACCAAAGGACAATAACAGATGATATTCTGAACCTATTTTAACATATTTTCAGTGTCTGTTACAGCTTAATTTGTGGTAAAAGATGATCAGTCTCAAAAATCATAAAATGGAGATTTTCAACAGCTCTTTTGCTTTTCGTCCCTAGGCAGAAACTAGAAAGCACAAGATGTGGCAAAAACTTAAGCCACGGCAGACACCCCCACTGTAAGCATAACATGGTACCTAAACTATAAGTATGCATCAGGACAAAATTATCTATTCTAATATCTCTTCTAACATATAAAAGGGCTATTCCTTTTGGTGTGAATGAAAGTTAAGCCCCGTCACAAAATTGATTTCCAAGATTGCCCAACAAGTCATTAGTTTCCCCAGTTATTATTATTGTACTATAAATCAACTATCAGGGCAAACTGATAAAATTACTCAATATGACTACCGCACTTTCACACACCCTCCCGCTTTGCATTCCTACAGCTCAATCCCATATTTCACTCGCATACCCCACAACTACCCCACTCTCACACACCACTACCGCATTCTGCTCCTGCACCTCACTCTCAAATTTCAACTACACACGTGAACGTACATAGTGTGTGCTCAACCTCTATGGACTATGAATTGAAATTCAAACTCACTGAATAAGAGAAGCAAAGGGCAGTATATTTTCCTACTTCTGACCATGCTTTCCTAATAAGAAGCACTCCTTATTAGCGGTAATAAACCCTATATGAAGATTCAGGGTCGAGGCAATGCTCAAGCAAACACAGTTACGCAGAGAGAGCATAGGATCACGTAACCAATTATTTCATCATGCAACAACTAAAAAAACTGAGAAATAAAGCCAAAACGTAGTGCGTCTAGCTGTGTGAGAATTACATAGATATAATATTCACCTCTGTGGTGGATTTCTGGGGAGACGGGGGGGGAGATTTCTTGGGAATTTTTTTCTTTTCACCGGAGGCTTTGGTGACAAATAGACGACTGGGCCTGTGAGAGGTTGCGAAGAGGCGTTGAGAGGATAGAGAGTAACGAGAAGTGCCGGTGGAGGTGATCGCAGAGAACCAACAGCCGACAGCTGCTGCGGCCATTGAAGAGGAGCTGAGGAAAATTGATGAGGGAAGATGACGAGCGACTGCGATGCGGTATTTATATCCAGGTCCACTCCCGAAGTGAATAGTTTCCTTATCCTCTGACGTGAATTTTACTATTTCACACATTTTTTTATTCAAACTATTAAAAATTAGTTTTTTAAATAAGTTTTGAGTGTTTATTGGAAAGCATCCTTAATTTTCCCTCCAAAACATATTCCTTTTCCCTACACATCCTGTTTTATTTTCCCTCCAAATGTGAAGCCCATGGGAGTGAAATCGGCTCGAAGCAATCGGTTTTTATGTGTACAAATCATCGACCTCGATTGACATAATTGGTGGATCAAAATTGGTTCATGTTGTTCGGCTTGGTCCGTCCGTGTAATTCGAGAATTTTAGACCAAATTTAAAATTTATTTGGACTGAGTGAGCTTCGAAACAATTTAAGCCCAATAATAATATTGCATCATGCAAAAGAATAAGGATTTATAAAGTTCGATTCGGTCCATACTCCGTGACTAAAACTCTTCGGTTGGGTCCATATTTCGCACAAGTTGATTTTGTTCGATCGGCCCGTATCAATTTGCATCAAACTAGGGTTGAATCGAGTATTAAAAGTTTTTACAGCTTATAACCAAAACTGACCAGTACAGAACTTAGCCCAACCAAACCCCAACAATTCTGGTTAGTTTTTTTTATCCGCTTATTTTGGTTAGGGTTTTTTCCACCCCTATAAACCTACAAAAACTTATATCTTTGTTATTTTTCTCTTTGCTCTCTTCGTCATAAACTGTCAATCCAATTCACATTCTCATCTAAATATGACTATGTACCTACCATTAGTCTTAAACCTCGGGAACTTTAAGAAAGGGAATTGATTTGTGCAGGATTGTGCCCGTATACCATTCCTACTAAGATTCTTCCTAGTTTCAGCTGCTTTCCCTCTTTGTGTATAGCTTCTCTTCCAATTGAATATCCTCTATATACAGGAAATATGAAAATGTCTACCAGTCCAGTGAAAGAATGTCAAAGGAAGAATATTGTCTTATTTGTGTGGCTTCTTTTTCTGATAAGAGAGATTATTACCCCTGACTATTTGGAGTTTCCTGGGTTTGAAGGACTGATTGCTATTGATTATTCGTGAGATGTGCTTTTCTACGTACGTACGGATCACTTCGTTGAAGAATCTCCTATCCTTACAGACGTTCTCCCTTTATTCTTTTGGTTCACTGTGAGAGAAATAGTTCGCAGGAGTGTGTCTACTAATCTCTATTTCCTCACCATTGCATGGTCTAGTTGATTAGATAGGCAATTGTGTTGTGGCCTATTTGATTGATCGGTCTCCCAATAGATTAATAATGCAACTACAACCTTTTAAGACTACACATGTCTTTTTTACGCCAAACTAGCAGGAGCAAACCCACTTCTACTCTTGATGATGCACTCACCCAGTTTCAATAATTTTGCCGCCAATCTCATAGGGCGAGATAAGCCTCGATACCTAAAAAGTTATGCAATCTTTCTAGACACGACTTAATATACAACACGAAGAAATCTCCTGATTACCTACGTTGGATGGTTGTACTTGTACTTTCGTTGCTAATCGACATGATTATCATTCATTTGACTAAAATCTGCTGCCAAACGAAACTAGATATTTAACTATGTATTCTTTAGCTTTCTGATACGTGCTTGCATATTATTTCTCAATTCACTCCAACACATATTTCCTTCAACATTTTTCTCGTGGTAGTACATATTTTTTTTTCTAGATTTTTTAAAGTTTAATTTTAAACTTTTTTACTTTTCTAAAACTGTCATTGTCAATTCACAAATATTAATAATAATTAATGTTTTTAACGAAAAACAATAATCTACCTATACATCCTATTTAAGTATATTTAGGTAGAAAAAAACTAATTGGTAACTACTGTACCCCATAAAGTTTTTTTTTTTAGGAAAAAATTGGTTAATTACCACAAATACCCTTGTTTCTTAAACTTAACAAGAATAATTTTTTTTGATAGTCGAGATATTTGACTGACTTTGAAATTACGTCAATGTCAATGAGAATAATTCACATGCATATACCGTGCATGGAAATTTTATTGCAAAACTTTAGAAACTTTTTAAATTGGTTAGGTAGCATTTATATTATAACTAACCAAGTACAAAATTATGTAGGTAAGCTTCTTAATTTGTTTTTGTTTTTTTGTGCCATTGACTTCCAATAATGTACGAAACAAAAATTGAGAAAATTCTCAAATTTTATCAATTATCATTTTGTTGAAATTTAAAATCGACCTCTGCAAAAAATTTAAAAAATTATTAAATTTTGTTGAAATTGTAAAATTATTGTTTATTTAGTTATATTTTTTCTATTAATTCCCGAAATGTTAGTAAGCTGATTAACACAATTAGTCGTTCGGTGTTATTGCATACGTTCATTAGCCCAATCAATTATTCGTCTTAACAATTTTTTATTTTTAAATATGATTAAAAATTTTAAAAAATTCACTAAAGACAAAAAAAACTAAACGGTAGTTTTAATGTTTTTTTATATATATTTTTAATTTATTTCATCGAGGCGAATAGAAGAATGCAAAGAATTTAATGAAAAATCATTTAAAATTTACTAAATATCAAATGATACCAATTGCACGTAGCGTTATTTTATGTCGATATTTTATTAATTTTGATCCATATTTTTATATATTTTTTAACTCTTTTCATTGAAACGAATAAAAGAATGCAAAAAATTTAACAAAAAATTATTCAAAAATTACAAAGTATCGTATGATACTAATTGTCTTTAATAAAAAAATAATTTTATTAAAAACTCATTTTACACATTTTGCATAAGAGAAATGATTACGTGGCATTCAATTATTGAGTATCCCTATGGTGCGTCTACCCTACTGGATAGCTGCTTCAATAGGGGAGGGACCATGAGAGAGACAGTTATAAAGCGCAGACGCTTCAGCGATGCGGATCAAAATGGGAACATGGAACAGAAAGCATCGGCGCACATTAGCAAAACCACCGCCAGCAGGAGAGAGAAAAGTCAGGAGCGAGAAAGAGAGAGAAAGAGAGGAGGAGGAGACGCCTGGCCCTTGCATCGATGACCCCGTGTCTACAATGGGAGAGTGTACGGTGTCGAACAGGCACCACAGCTACTCTTCCTCCGCAGCGTTTGTTCCCTCTATATATATGCACCATCCCCACCATCATCACAATTACTGTGATGTTGGTAACAAGCGTTAAAGCTAGGAGAGAGAGAGATGGAGGGAGAAATAGTTTTAGAGAGAGAGAGACTGTACTATGGAGAGTGGTGGGAGACAAAGCCCCAGAGACAGTGATATATACGTGAAGGTGGTGCACTGTAACCACACCTGAAAGTTTTTGTCTTCTCTAGTGTCCTCCTCGTGCTTTCTTTACCCCCTTCTTTTACAGTTTAGAGAGAGAGAGAGAGAGAGAGAGATGGGTTCGAGGAATGATCTTCAAGCTCGTGCTCATGTGTTGAGGAACAGGATGGAAACTGAGGAAAAATGCAACCAAGGTGATGAACTCGAGTCTTTCTATTTCCGGTTCAGTTTTTTTTTTCCCAATATTCGTAACTCATTTTTCGAGAATAAGTTTTTTTTTTGTTTTATCTACAAATTAGGAGAAATGTAATCAATTATTTTATTTTTTGACGAATAATGTGGTGCATGATCGAGTTGAATAATTTCTGGTTGATATTTGAAGTCCTTGGATTTAGTAAATGGGATTTTCATGAGAATTGTTGGCTGCTCGGTGCTAATCTGCTTTAAATTCCTCCAAGATTAATAGTTTGTTTTTTTTTTTGCTGATATAAAAATGCAATTTCCATGAGGGTTCTTACCTTATTTTTTTCCTTTAACGCTTGCGGTCATAATTATTCTGGAACGGAAAAAGTGCATTTTCTCTCTCTCTCTCTCTCTCTCCCCGTGCTTTGTTGATTTTGGCTTTGTTTAAATCTCCAATTAGTAACTTTATGGTTCTGATTTATGCTGATGTTCTTCAGTTGTTAAGATTTTGGGCAAAAATCCTAAAATGATCTTTATGTGTCATTATCTTTTGTATTATTTTTACCATTTTAGTTTCAATTTTTCCCAGTTGAGCCTGATCATGTGGATGACTGCATAGTTCTTACCCCATTCATCCCAGAATTCAATCAAAATTTACCAAAAATTTTAGTGATCCTCATTCCAACCTCAATTGAATTTATGGAATTTCACCGATGTATCTAATGTATAGCCATTGACAGTGGAATGCCGGAAAAAACGGCGAAAAATATTTTTGTAACGAACTCCAATTGAACGAGAATGTGGGTTAGTTTGGGTTGATTTTAACCTAAACTGTAATGGCTTTCCAATACCCTGACTAAATCTCATGGTTTTCCCTACACACACACACATGCGCAGAAATTATAATCAGAAGAGGTTTGGGATTTTCCCCTTTGTTCTGCTGTTAATACTAATCTGTTGTGGTTCTTAGGTGAGAAAGATGATCTGTATATTCAACTATGGCATGCATGTGCTGGACCCCTGGTTCATGTTCCAAGCGTAGGGGATAAGGTCTTCTACATCCCTCAAGGTCACATTGAACAGGTGTTCTTCTCCTCTATACCTAATACTGCTATTCGCATCAATGTAATCTCAGTTCGTTTATGAAAAATCAATACAAAATCTTGCCGCTTTAGATGGTCGTGGAAACTTGGTTATGAAGTCTTGTCGTGTTTGTTGAAGTAAACGCTCACGACAAGAAGTGTAATAAAGAAAGATTTTGCTGACCTCAGTTAGTTGAAGTCGTTCCAAATTTAAGATCAAGTCGTTCCAAGTTTAAGATAATGATCTGAAATACGTTTTGTGGTTAATATATAATCTTGGTGCAGTCAAGTAAAGATCAATTCAGTAAAATACTGTGCTTTTATACAAAATCTTATTGCTGTAAATGATCGTGAAAATGTGATTTCAGAGTCTTTGTCGTATATGCTGAAGTAAACGCTCACGACAAGAAGTGTAATCAAGAAAGATTTTGTCGATCATTTGAAGTCGTTCCAAATTTAAGATAATGATCTAAAGGACTTTTCGTGGTTAATGTATAATCTTGATGCGATCAAGTAAAGTGCAATTCGGTAAAATATTATGTGTTTTTATATAAAATCTTATCACTTTAAATGATCGTGAAAATGTGGTTATTGAATCTTGTCGTACATGTTGAAGTAAACAATCACGACATAAATTTAAATGTAATTACTGAATCTTATCGTGTATGTTAAGTAAACGATCACGATAAAAAGGTGATCTCTATATTCAACTACGGCATGCTTGTGTTGGACCATGGTTAATGTTCCAAGCGTAGGGGATAAGGTGTTCTACTTCCCTCAAGTTCGGATTCGTTGTATCTTGAAGGCAAGTTTGCTGTAATCCGGTGCACACCATCTAGTGGGAGCAAATATTTTCTTTAGGAAAGCGACGCCGTAATGCGTCTCGAAGGATTTTTATTTCTGTGTATTGCAGTAGATTTCATCACCAACGGTCACATTCCGAAGAGAGATTTTCCACAACATACTATATACCTAATAGTACTGCTATTTGTATCAATGTAAATCTCGGTTCATTTAAGCAAAATCGGTGCAAAATCTTATCGCTTTAGATGGGCGCAAAAATGTAGTTATGGAGTTTTGTTGTTTATGTTGAAGTAAACGATCACGACCAAAATTGTCATAAAGAAAATTTTGTTGACCATAGGTAGTTGAAGTTGTTCCAAAATTAAGATAATGATCTGAAGGACATCTTGTGGTTAATATACAATCTTAGTCCGATCAAGTAAAGTGCAATTCAGTAAAATACTATGTGCTTTTATAAAAAATCTTATTGCTTTGAATGATTGTGGAAATGTGGTTACTGAGTGTTGTCGTATATGTTGAAGTAAACGCTCATGACAAGAAGTGTAATAAAGAACGGTTTTGTGGACTGCAGTTGGTTGAAGTCGCTCCAAATTTAAGATAATGAACTGAAGGACGTCTTGTGGTTAATATGCAATATTGGTGCGATCAAGTAACGTACAATTCAGTAAAATACTGCGTGCTTCTATACAAAATTTTATCGCTTTAAATGATCGGGAAAATGTGGTTACTGAATCTTGTTGTGTATGTTGAAGTAAAAGATCAGGATAATAAGTGTTATAAAGAAAGATTTTGACGACCGTAGTTAGTTCAAGTCATTCCAAATTTAAGATAATGGTCTGGAGGACCATATGGACTATGCCCTTTGTGGTTAATGTATAATCTTGATCCAATCAAGTAACGTGCAATTCAAATAACTACCATGTATTTTTACTTCGACGAGGAGTGTTGTTTGCCTTTACTGATATCAAATATCTGTGCTTGTTAGATTTGAATGGAAAAAGTCATAATCCTTGTTTTGTGACGTAGCTACACATTTAAATTTGAATTTTGGTATAGGTAAATGTGTGCCAAAATCAAGATGGTAAAGTGGAGATTCAATCTACAGTTTACCTTCTAAGATTCTTAGAAATTTTCCTTCTAAGATTCATTGGGTTTAGATACGAGAATTTTTTTAGCTCTGAAAACTTTCCAGAAAACATCCCCGAATTCTAATATGATGGATGAGATTTACTTGAGTGTTCAGTGCTTTTAAATCCAAGTGATATCATTAATTGATTTTGAATTCGGGGATGTTTTTCGGAAAAGTTTTTGGGGATTATAGTCTTGCTCTCTAGATACATAGTTATCCTTGCTATTTTGTGATATGAACCATTTATTTCTATATTGATTTTGGAATAGGTTGAGGAATGCATAAACCAAGATGGTAAAGTGGATATGCCTGTCTACGATCTACCTTCCAAAATTTTGTGCGAGGTTGTCTATGTCCAATTGAAGGTAAATTTCATTTTTATGGGCCAATAATTATTTTTTTAGCATTTGTGTTACTTATGCTATTCGGGTGGTGTTTAGCAGAAATTTGAAGTTTTGCTTAGTATAATCTCACTTGCATAAATAGTATTTTATGTAAGTTTTATTTTATTATGTAAGTTGGATTCATTCAAAATATAGCATATTTTTTAGGGTAAAATGCACTAACCTGACCTCCCCTGAGGTTTTGAAAAATACAGTGACCTCCTCTGTTTTTGAAAATATTAGACTGTTGCTCCCTTCGCAGTGACTTGTGTCAATAAATGGATGGAATTTGCTGAAGTCGTTAGGGGTAACTTTTTAAATTCCAAAAACACCCCTCCAAGGTCTATAAAAACACTCCCTAATTATCCTCTCCTCTCAAGGCATCCAAACCCATCTCTCCCTCCTCACCTCACACCAAAATATGGAATCACTCTCTATTAATTTTATTTTTCTATGAATGCATTAATTTATTTTTAATTATCTATTTAATTTATTTTTTTGTCCAGTTATGAATATATCATCTTCTAGTACTGGAAGCGTCCTTGGGCTACAAAGAGTCCTGGTTATATTTTGGATGGATTCTAAATGATAATTCACTACAAAGAGCCGTGTTATTTTTTAAATTAAAAATAAAATTATTTCATACATAAATTTTAAAATTTTTTGCATCAATTTAAAAATCTCGCTTACTTCTTTGAATAGGTGAAAATAAAATATGTACGAAAATACTTTAACCTTTTAATCTAAAAGAAATACGGAGAGAAGAAAAGTAAAGAGAGAATATAGAGAAAGAATAAAAATACAATTGTTCTTTCTAAAATGGAAAAATATAAGACTATTTTCCGGAAAAAAAAAAGATTTCCATAAAAAATGATCAGTAGAAGGAACTTTTTATTTAACCTTTCAACGTTAGAGATATTTCTATGGCTCTATTCATTAAATTCTGACCTACCTTATTTACACTTTGCCCCCTTCAACTACAGACATGTGGCATAATACCTCTTCCGTTAGTTTTCCATCCAAGATTTAACAGTAAATGTCATGTGTTGTGCATATGTGCCATTTTGTTGTCTTTAATTCTTACTACTTGTGGTTTTGTAGGCTGAAGCTTACACGGATGAGGTGTTTGCACAGATTACTTTGCTTCCAGAGGTAAGTTGGGGAACAAGGTTTGCATCACATTCTTAGAAATGGTGAATTTCTTATTGACTTTGTTCATGGACCCCTTAGATTAATGTTTAAGTATATTTTTTAAGAACTTTTAATGGCTTTATAGCCTGTATACCAATTATTTAACTGTCTCAACGTGTCTGTATCTGTAAATGATTGTACTGTGATGACTAAATCATGTGAGGAAATGGGGATTCTGATGCTTACATAACCAAATAGAAGGATATTGCTTGGTTACTTTATCTTTTGTATGTGACTTCTCAATCTCCTACCAAACAATCGCTTCTTGAATATGGTTGGAGCTTTGCATCTTTGCAGCAGGAAGGGGCGCGTCAGGAGAGTAAACCTTCTTCTGAATCTCTCCCTCAAAAGCCCAATGTGCACTCTTTTAGCAAGAGGCTGACTGCATCTGATACGAGCACACATGGTGGATTTTCTATTCCCAAGCGACATGCCGACGCATGCTTTCCTCCATTGGTAGTATTTTTTTACGATTTTCATCTAACCATCTAATAATCTCTTAATGGTGATTTCAAAGCCAATGCTTGCATGACACCAGTATTTGGTGAAGATAAAACTTAATCTCAGTTATATTTTACTTTGTTCCTTCAGGACATGTCTCGAGAACCACCTGCACAGGAACTGGAGGCAAAGGACTTGCATGGGTCCAAATGGCGATTCCGCCATATATATAGGGGTATTTGTTTTCCTTTCGCAGTTTATTCTTTAAATTTATTTTTTGATAAATACAATTTATCTTGGACATTTATGCACTAAAAAGTACTGGAACTAACTATTGCTATTTTCTACCAATTAATCATTGCATTGAGTGTAAAAGTCTAGCTAATCTTTATGGACAGGAGAAACATATTGGCTGTTTGGGGATTCTATGTAAATGATAAGGTCGTGCATGACACGGCGTTCATTTTTATCGATGAACATCTGAATAACACTACTAGTGGACTCGTGAAATAAGAAAATGTTCAATTTAAAAGCCAGACATCTGAGTAACACTACCAATAGACTCAGCCAAATCAAAAGTGAAAGTGGAACCCTCGAATGACTCAGATTTGTCATGTTCTGCAAATTATTACTGATTATCTTGTTTCTTTTTCTTTCCTTTGCTTTCCTTTTGGGGGATGCCCCAGTAAGATATTCATTTTTCACTTCTCATCTTATATAGTTTTATGCATATTTTAGGTCTGTATTTTCTAACAGAGCTACATCCACATTCATTTTATTTAATTTGCCCTTGCGATTTGCATCTATAAATGTAGGGCAGCCAAGGCGACACTTGCTTACCAGCGGTTGGAGCACGTTTGTGGGTGCAAAGAAGCTTGTTGCTGGAGATGCTTGCATATTCTTGAGGTTGTTTCTCTTCCCTTGCTCCATTTCTTGCCAATCCGCTGAGTTCATGCTTTTCGTATCCTATTTCCCAGCGCTTGTATGATCTATTGTCGAGCATGTCTAGTTACATTTCTCAAGACTAGTTTTATTTGCATTGGTCCACAATATGCAGCCTTGCTCAGTTGGTTACATGGTCTTTCTTTCAGTTTTCTTCTTTTTCATTTATTAAGGGCCTCACATGGTTTCTTCTTTCACGTTATTACTGAGGTCTATATTTTTTGGACAGGGGAGAAAATGGAGAACTTTGTGTTGGGGTCCGCCGTGCAAGAAAACCACAACCAAATCCATCAGCAACTGTCCTATCTGGTCATAGCATACAACATGGCATTCTTGCCAGTGCCGTCCATGCCATGAATACAGGAACCATGTTTACTGTTTATTACCGTCCTTGGTAAGCTAAAGACTCCATTGTCAATAGGAAGTATTAAATGTAATACGATAAGCTAGGGTCTGTGGTCTACTTTATTTCATTTGACATTTAGGTTTTTAGGTGTTATCAGTCCTTAACTAAAGCTGAGATATGGATCTTGTGCAGGACAAGTCTTGCTGAATTTATTGTTCCTCGTGATCAATATACGAAGTCAGCTGAAATTGACTTTTCCATTGGAACAAGATTCAGAATGCAGTTTGAAGTTGAAGAATGTACTGAAATCAAGCCTCCCAGGTAAAGTGTTTATGGGAGTCGATCGTCTTTTGGTGTTGTCGTTTGATGCACCAAAAATATATTTATAAAGTCAAGGTTTAAAACTAATCCGAAGGATAGTGGAAAAACCAGGATCGTCCACGGGGATAGAAAAGCTAAGTTACGATATTTTTAAAGATTTATTTCTAATTTAATGGAGAGGTTGAAAGATTTGTTTAGTGAACTATAACTAAAATTGAAAACTAGAATAAAAATTAAGGAGCTAAACAAAATTAGGGTTTTAGAAATAAGTGAGAGAAGGGACTAGGGTTTCGATTCTACCTTCCCCTTATAATGTAACTGAAGCAAACATTAGGATTTTATTCAACTTGTAATCCAAACCACCAATAGGGTAACAATTCCTATTGGTAATCCTTAAAAATATTCTCAAGACTCGTACTCCGTATAGACTATCTCAACACAGCACGGATCGTCTCACTGAACGAG
>JABCMJ010017834.1:0-13598 GCA_014822125.1 Arbutus unedo
TGCGTTGCTAACACCGTTGATGATGGCAACGAAGAGCGACGTTAACGGCTCAGATTCTTTCTTCCCGGTGAGTCTCGTTCTCTCTTTCTTCCTCTTGTACGCAAAAACAAAAAAAACAAAAAATTAGACATGAAATGACGGCATTCTATCAGGTTATGGGGTCCTCACGGTTAACGAGGACGTGATCGGGTGGGTGGGCCGCCCACGTGATCCAGTGAGTTTTTATTATCGCTAAGTTTAAAAAAAAAAAAATCAAAGCCGTAAATTTGACCAGCTCGGCTCTTATAGAGCTCAATAAACAAAAAAATGTAGGGTGTGTTGGGTTTAATTTTTTCAATTTTCCTTTTATTATTTTGCATTTTTAGAAGAATGAGTCACATAAAGAACGTATTGAAGTCAAAAGGTGAAACATGAAATTGGGAGAAGGACTATCAATATTTTGGTCCAGGGGTTTTAGTTGGAGATGAGATGTTGTATTGCTGACCCATCTTCGTACTTGATTGAAAAAAAAAGAAATGCCTCACTTTTACTCCGCTGAAATTAGCTTTCATGTAAAGTTTAAGTGATTTGCTTTTTCACTATGCCATGATACATAGGCTTTGAATTGATCGTTAGTCTTTTCTTATCATTATTATCGTTATTATTTGAGCGCATGGTAAAAATAAGTAGATAAAAGAAAGAAATTATTTTTTGAGAGCATATTATTCTTATTGAGTGATCCAAACGTGACGTGTGTAGATATTTTATGGGTATTGTTTAGCTAGTAATTATCTTGATTAACGATTCATTTATTAGCGGTTAAAATTTTAAAAGAGATACGGTGAATATAATAAGATAGGAAAGATATGTATTTATAAAAAGCTTGTTTGAGTGTTTTTCGTAAAATCAGATATGATAAATATAAATTAATAACGTTTGCATAAATAAAATGAGAGATAAAAAAAGATAAGATATAAATAAAAAGAGAAATGTGATATTCTGAATATCATATTTGGAATTCAAAAAACTAAACAAATTCTAGATATAACCTACACAATGTGAAAAAAATGAACCGCGTATGTGATGAAAAAGACGAAGGATGGTTTAGTTTGAAAAGTATGTGGTAGCCAATAGTTATATCTATCTGTATTATTACATTGGTATTCCAGTCAAAAGTGGTTGGCTTTTATTACTTGGAAGAATTTTTTTTATTTTTTGGTGTGTGTAATATTTTCTTTCTTCCAATCATAACGTCGTTTCTATGATGAATTCTAGAAAAAAGTTATTCTCCCTCCAGAGTTGTGACCCACATCAAGACTAAGGAAAGGGGTTTGGCAGCCACGGATTTTTCCTTCGAAACTCCAGTGGCACCTTTTTAATATTCGCACGGACAGTATATTTTGGGTCTTTTTGGCCTAATTTATTTATTTTAATTTTTTTTGTTTCTATTTTTTTTTATATTTGTTATTTTGACTTAGTGTTTTGTGGTTTATTAATTTGTCTTGATAAAAAAAATCTAAAAAATCTAAAATTATATCTAAAAGTTAAAAATATATTACTAAAACAACGAATAAACTAAAAAAAATTATATTTATTTATTTATTTTTATCTTTTTTAAAACTTTTAAAATTTAGTCAATTATTTATAATTTTTTTGAAAGTTCTCATCGAGATGAACCAATAAATCACAAAAAATACGAAAAATAAAAAATTACAAAAAATTCATAGAAAGATAAAAAAAATTCAATAAATATCATAGTTCAAATGAATCCTTATCATATGCCAAATGCTAAACAGTGTCAATCAAGGGATAATAGGGGCGACCTCTATTATTCTATAGAAAAAATAAAATTTTCCTATAGATTTACTTCTGTTAAATATTTTAAGAATTTCTTTTATAAAATATGCATATTTACTCTGCATAGTAAAATAAATAATATTTTTTATTGTAAAAAATTGCCAAGTTAATACTGAAGTTTGAACCTTGGATTGCAGGATTCCTATTTAGGCCACATCCCATATCCGTCCCTACTACTAGATGTGATCGGATACGATGATGATTCCAATTCAATCCCCAGATGGCCATGGTTTATTTTCCTTGCCGGAGCAATGGGGTGTTTAATCTGCAGCTCCCTCTCTCACCTCTTCGCTTGCCATTCCAAACGCTTCAACTTCTTTTTCTGGCGCCTGGACTACGCCGGAATCTCCCTCATGATAGTCTGCTCCTTCTTCGCCCCTATCTACTACGCCTTCTCCTGCAATCCCTATTCCAGATTCCTTTACCTCTCCTCCATTTCCTTGGTCGGAATCCTCGTCATATTTACCCTCCTTGCTCCCGGTCTCTCCACTCCCCGCTTCCGCTCCTTCCGGGCCTCTCTGTTTCTGATCATGGGCTTCTCAGGGGTAATTCCGGCGCTCCATGCCGTGGTTCTCTTCTGGGACCACCCGCAGATTCTTTTGGCCCTGGGGTTTGAGTTGTTGATGGGGATATTGTACGGGGTAGGAGCTGGTTTTTATATGAGTAGGGTACCGGAGCGGTGGAAGCCCGGTGCTTTTGATATTGCGGGGCATAGTCACCAGATTTTCCATGTTTTTGTGGTGGCCGGAGCACTAGCCCACAGTGCTGCCACCCTGATTGTTATGGACTGGCGGCGGGCTTTGCCAACCTGCGTTGCAAGCTGAAGTTGAAAAGGCATCTCTGCTGCGAATCTATTGTTTGGGTTGATCCTGAGTATACGTGTCCTGAAATTTTGACACTAGGGATAGGAAACCTTGTATTCTGTCACAATTTGAAAAATTGTGATTAGGTATTATTATAATACAATTACAGGAATACTATTTAGTTTACGTTTGATCCTATTGTATTGGTACGAGAGATTATTTGAAAAGAATGCCTTCAAATATATATATGCATGGTGTAGCTTTTTGTGGATTGTTGTTTCTATTTTTTTGAGAAATTTTTTATTGTGTTCTGATAAGCTATAATGGGTATATAAATCGGACAATAAAGATAATAAAATAAATGAAAAACTTAATTCGTATATTTTTTTATTTTGAATTTTTAAAGAGAGATAAAAAGATGGAAAAACGGGGAAGAAGATAACATCTCCCTTTTCATTTCATTGATTTTTTTTTTGTTGACTAATCCAAGATCAATTCTGAGGATAAAGCCCAAAAAAAGTCCTTACAATTGGGTAAAGAAGATTTATTTTACAATCATATCAAGTAGCTTATCCTCTTTAATTTGTACCCAATCTAGAACCAACTATCCTTGTTATGTATAATATGTAACAATCTTTTAAACTTATAAATCGATATTCACTCAATGTACAAGTTTTTGTGAAATTTTTTAGCTTATATTGATACACAATAAAGTTTAAAAAAATTTAGAGAAAAAAGCACACCGAATCTCAAATCTATTCCTTCTCTCTCACTTAGTGGTTCTCTCTTTATCACTTCTACGCTATTACTTCTTCACTGATCAACAATGGCTGCCTATGTTCATCACAAATGGTCTATAATCTTGATGTAGGAAATCTGCCAACTCTTCCATTCATATATGGAATCGATTCGCAATATATATAAGCGAGTAGATCGTAGGTTACCTTGGAAAAGAAAGTTCTTAGATACCTTTTGTCCTGATAGTTAAGTTGTTATAAAAGGGCTAAATAATTTGGGAAAAAAAATTCGATAGGTGCTAAATTATTCACATCAATATATTCAACAACTTACGTAAAATTCTATCTAAGGTGCAAATATCTTGATGTCGATGAATCTAAAACGAGAGATTCGAATACAATTTGAACAGATGTGCTATACTTGGTATCATATGGTCAATTTTCCTATCGAGGTTTAACCTGTGATGATATTAAACTCAACTAAGAATTTAGTCAGCCAACTCACGAAAGAGAGAAAGATAAAGAATCTAAGACACAATTTTTACAAGAAAACCTTCCCAATCATTTGCTATTCACCAAGAATTACAAAAGAAATCAAAGCAAAATTTGACAGATACCCCTTTCTACCTACAATCAAAAAAATGTGGTTACCTATACATAGGTCATAGATATGCTTCATAATTATCATGATCTACAGTTGGCACCCTCAACTGCCCGTTGAAATTATTGAAAAATGATGTTTGCTAGTTTGCCAAGGATACCTATCCAAATTTAGGTCATTTGCCCACAATATTCGCTGGTTGCCATGGTCCATACGAAGCTAGCCTAACATGAATGCCACAAAGCCCATATCTTTTAATCCACTCTTTGACTGATTGAATTGCCCCACAAAATCTGTTGCCATTTTAGCATATATTTTCAATCTTTTGCGCTTTTATCTGCGCCATAACTATTGCTTGTCTAAGAGACTAATGCCACCACTAAATTAGCATCAAGTCACTTTCTTAAAACATATCCTCCTCATGCCTTGCCCATTACATACCCTGTCCGCTGCATAAACTCGAGTGCGAGGTACCACCAGGTGCCCCTCTAACATTTGGGCAGTACAACTTTGTGCCAAATAAAGTTTATTAGCATTGAATTTGTTGACTAATGCCATTTGAACATGGCACTTGCTAACATCCGTCTCTCTCCCTAATCAACCAAGGCAAGTCTAGTTGGCATTTTTACGCACTCTCCGTGGATAGATCAATGAGCTAAATTTTGTCCAAGCCAATAATTAATTATCTATTATTCTTTTATATTATTGATTTATTTTTTTGCATTATGTAACTAAATTTGGCGGACAATTCTAACCACGTCAATACCGTCGTATTATTGATCTTAAGCTCTTATATTAAAAAAATTTATGAACACAATATTTCATACACAGATATGTTTTAAATCATTTGCGATACACGTAAAACTCATATTATTTTAAAAAATAAAATATTTATTTCGTCTCTAAATTATGCCTAAATTTTTTAAAACATTCTTAAACTATCATTTTCATTTACGTAATTCCCAAACTATCAATTCAGACTTTAGTTAGTCTAATTACTGACATCCGTCTAAAATTCATTAAGAACAGTTAAAAATGAGAGTTTAACTACAATTTTAACCCATTAAAAGGGACTTAAGGACAATTTTATTCCAACAAAAATAAAAAATCCACTCAACCAATCTCCAATGGTACTATAATTCTGAAACAAATTGAAGGCTTGTGAAATCATGAAAAAAATCCATTGGATATTGATTGAGTGAATTTTTCGTTTTCGTTGGACTAAAATTTGCACTTAAGTGACTTAAATTATAGTTAATTTTTCTTTTTAATGATTTTTAAAAAATTTTAAACGAACGTTAATAATTAGACTAAGTAAATAAAATTAATAATTAAAAAATTTTTAAACATAATTTAGGAAGAAAATAAATATTTTTACTCTTATTTTGAAAGATAACATATGTATTAAACGGTTCGAATTGTTGCCCTTTTATTTGATCAATCGGAAATGAGCACCACGGGGCATCTTCGAATCATAGCTTAAACCCACACCACTGCGTTTCGCACCGAAAGCCCACAAAAAACCCAAGCTATGGCGGCAAACGGCACTCCACGCCCCCTCCAAGTCCACAGACTCCCACAATCCAAGTACATCGACGCCGTCCGCTGGCTCCCCCCTCTCTCCGCCTTCGACCGCTTCATCGCAGCCGCCGTCTTCGACTCCGACTACAACACCTCTGCCGTAGAAATCCACGCCCTAACCCAATCCAACCTACCCAACCTAACCCTCCAATTCTCGTATCCCTCTCCCTCTCGAATCTCCTCTCTCAAAGTATCCCACATACCCTACAAACCCCTCATTACCGCTTCCACCCTCGCCGGCTCCCTCCACTTTCTCTTCGCCGACCTGGTGCACGGCTCCGTTGAATCGGAGCTTTCTTTGTCCGAGGGGGAATTGCATCTGGGACCCATTTCGTGTATTGATTTGATGGAAAGTGGGTTGGAGTGCGTTACGGTTGGGGAAGACGGGAGGGTGAATTTGGTGAGTGTTGGTGGTAATTCGAAATTGAGTAGCCGAAGGATTTTTGATGGGAATGGGTTGGTTGGTTATACTGCGGCGAAGTGGGCGTCCCCGACGGAGTTTGCTACAGGTGGGTTGGGGTTTAGTCTTCAGTGGTGGGATCTACGGAACCCCGGTGGACCAGCTTCTCAGTTCAAGGGTAACTGGTAAGATAAACGGTCTGAACATCTTTTATTTGTGGTATGCTATATAATTTGTTACCTTGGTTACAGAATTGAATTTAAATTGCTTTTATGGGTTTCTTTTAGACTTATTATTGTGAGTATTCTTAAGCGTCAATGGTTATTAATTACTCTTGTATTATTGCTACAGGGGTCGGGGAAATACTTCTGGGATTGTACACTCCATTGATATTCATCCATCACGAAAGCACACCTGCGTTGTAAGGGGCTGTACCCTTTTTGATTATCTCATACTTAATAAAGACTACTGATTTACTAAGCTAACTTGTGGATAGGATACTTGATGTCTGTCAGACAAGAAAACCACCAGAAATGTACACGGACATTTGTTCACAAATGGAGTAAAAAGACTATATGATATGGCTTTGGCTGTCTCAGTTTTTATTTTCCACCTTCCGCTTCTCTCTTTTATGAATTCCTCATGTGATTTTGTACTTGGCTCCTTAGAGGTATACTTATGACCAGATTAATACTCCTACATAAAAAAGGGGGTGAACGTGGTATCATGTAAGCACGTGTGCATTGTGGACGGATCTTTTTGCAACATATCCTCTCTTTGAATTTGGTTTTTGGCTGCTACAATCATTGCATCGCATCCGAAATTTTAATAACTTGATGATGGTACATTTGTGTTTCAAATGCATGTAGATATACCATCCACAAGTCACTTCCTGGATTAGGTTTGTGGGCATGGTTTGGACCTGTCATTAAACAGCTTGGAGAATTCCAGTGTGTCTGGTTGCTCCGTGCGTGGTTTTTGCTGCATATATTTGTTGTTTATTATTTAGTTGCTATTACCATTGACCATGACGTGTCTTGTAATGCATATAAATTCATGTTCAGGAATTCGATATCTTATGAGTTCTCCAATTTGCTCCTTTCATTACTAAATACAGGGCAAGGGCTTAGAGAAGTCCAAGTTGATTATCATAGGCTAAATATGGTATTATTCATTAGTTCATTACCGTCTAAATATATTCTGATTTCAAATACCTTGGCTAAGGAAGCGACTTCACATCTATGTTTTCGTGTGCTTTGGCTTCATGCTTGACAATAAAAGGTCGTTTATTACTGCACTAAAATGCATCCATGTTTCTGTTTTATTTTGGCCTATTTGAAGGCAGGAGGCTCTTCTGGTACCGTATTTGCATGGGATCTCCGGTGGCAAAAACAGCCAATTATTCTTTCTGGCATTGCGATGGGCGAGGTACCAGCTCCCTCACCTTTTGAAAGTGAAGTGTGGGAAGTCCAGTATGACAATTATATGCATTCTATGAACATTGGTAACATCTCCTCATCTTCCCGGGTTTTACCTGTTATGATCTGCTCTGAGGATGGTATCCTTGCTGTTGTTGAACAAGGTACGGACATTTCCTATTCTAGATCCTACTTGTTTCTTTTCTTTTTTTTTGGTACAGAGGATAAGCTTCGTACACTTCCAACTTGTTTACATGACCGATTTGTTCTCTTTAAATAGGTGAGGAACCAATTGAGCTTTTGGCAGAACCTTGTGCCATCAACAGCTTTGACATTGATCGGCAAAACCCCTCGGTGAGTACTAAGTTTGGAAAATCTCTTTGTGTGTGCGTGTGTGAATCACTTTTTGTTCTTGGGAATGAACTATCTTCCCTTGCCATATATTGTCGAACTTCTACTTGGCTGATGGTTTTAACTGTTGACATACAGGATGTTATATGTAGTTTGGAGTGGGAATCCATCGCCCTTTTGTTGAGGCCATAAGTTCTCAATTTAACATGAAAATTGGGGCATCTTTAGGGATCCTATCGATATTTTTGTCGATGGGTACCTAAACAAGAGGAAGCTTTGACCTACTACGGCATAGAAGCAGTACATTTTGATCTTGGGTGAAGAACAGTGCAGCTGACGGCTGGCTGTACCCGGTACTTGTCTCGGTATAAAAACTGTAATCTGAATGATATAAGGTTTATCATCACTTTCTATCGTAGGGAACATAGGTTGTGTTTCTGAAGGATGTTGGAAGGGGTCATGTTCTTGAAGATTAATATGTTCGGTTGAATGTTTCTGAAATGATTTTTGGAAAAAAAACTTTGAGGTGTTGTTTGGTATAAGTGTTTCAGAAAAAATTTGGAAGTTAAATTTTTTTGGCATTTTCGAGGTGTGTCTCTCTTTTCTTTTATAGAGATGAAGTTGTTTGGAAAAAAAAGTAAAAATGTTTGGAATATTTTTTTAAAAAACTTGTTTGGGAAAAAATTTCTTAAACAAACAAACAAAAAAAATTTCTTAAACAAACAAACAAACACATAGGTTACGTTTGTCGTTATTTCTGAACATTTTAACAGGAAATGAAAGTAGCAAGCACTGTAGGTAGATGCAGCAATGGCAGAACGTCGTCAATTTTTTTTCCTTTCAATTTATCTCTGCCTAGTGTTCTCTCAGTTTAGTGGATGTTTTCTGGATTAGTGAAGAAAATACATTAGTTGTGCAAATTTATAGAGAAAGCTTTTTCAATTGTGAAAATTGAGGTGCAGAAAGGGAAGAAAACGTGCTTCTGTTGAATGGGCAAAAGAATGTGAAGACAAATTTCTATTGGTAGTGATTTTTTCTCTTGTTATTGCTTTTGGTTTAATCGGTTCACCGCTTCATGTCGACTACAAGAACTATCTGAATATTTGATGGAAATCTATCAAAGGCAATGTACTCCGAGGCATGTTTATGGGTTTATTGGTTGTTATATTTAAAATTTATTTATTTTTTTATATCGTAGTTGTTATATTTTATTATCTCACATTTTTTTTATTCATATCTTATTTTTGTGTACATTCTTTTTTATTTATTAATTATAAAAATATTATTCACTTATCGATATTTATTACGTTCTCTTTCTTAAAAAATTATTCAAATAAATTTTTTATAATTATTTAACCTTTTATAATAGATCTCGTTTTTTATTATATCACATTTTTTATATTCTTTTTAAAATTTATACTACTAACAAGTGGACGATAAAATAAAGAAAAAATTTGTTCGCTTGTTGTGTATTTGATGCTTCTTAGTCTAATTTTTCAGTTTTTCATGTATTGAAAATACAATATTTATTGAACTGTAGAACAAAAAGAAAGAGGATAAATTTAAAGGATTTATAACACGTCTTACGCTTAACCTTCTGACGTATTTTTACTAATTTTAAATCACATCTAGAAAGAGAAATGGTGATTTTAGTACTGCAGTTTGTTTATTTTTTCTCTTTTTATAGTTTATTTAGTTGTTCCAACTTTTAAGTCTGATTTTATTTTTATTTTTCTTGCAGCTCTTATTTTCTTTAATTCTGAATTTTGTATTTTTATTTATTTATTTTTTTTTTCTTGATCTCTCTATTAAAAAAAAGAAAAACAAAACGTTCTGATGCTTGTGTGCTTGCGCACCAAAAGGATTACTCATAGAATAGCCCAAAAGACAAAGATTTGAGGCGCCCAAAAATTCACCCATCCTCCATCGACGCCAAGCACCACTCGTTTTGTCCATCCCCATCAAACATACTTCAAGAACACCCATAAACCATAGACCAAAGAAAAACTAACATATGACAACAATGGCTTCCTTAACGGCCTTCTCTATTTCTTCGAAATTCGCACCTTCATCCCTAACTGCTCCTCGCAGCGTGCGCAGCACTCCTAGCTCTGTTCACCTCTCTCCATTCACCAATAAAACTTCGTTTAGCCTCACTTCCTCGCATAAAATATCTGGGTTCGGTCCACTCCTTCCTCAAAGAATTTCTACGGTCGCCTCTCCTACTCGGTGTCCCAAACCCCTCACTGTCGTCTGCGCTAAAGGCTACAAAATGAAAACCCGCAAGGTATCGCCCTCTCTCTATGTATATATACACATTTATATGACAATCACGAATTTTAGGTGCTTAGATTGGTTTGTATTTGGGTTATAGGCTTCGGCGAAGAGATTTCGGGTGACGGGTACTGGGAAGATTATTAGGAGGAGAGCTGGGAAGCAGCATTTGCTCGGGAAGAAGAATGCCAAGAGGCGTAATCGCCTTTCCAAGACGGTTAGGGCTCCTAATCTTTCACTATCTATTTGTGGATAAGTTTGTTTGATGTTTTCTGTCCTTTCATCCTTCTAGTTATGTTTTAGAATTGACACATACAAATTACAAGTATACAAATGCTTACTTTTTATGTTTTAAGTTCACAATTATGATCCCTAAATTTGAAGATATCAAGCTGATCTACAAATTTGTTTGTAATTTACTTGGTATTTAGTCTTTTGTTACAAAAATTTCAGGTACTAAGGATAATTATGTTCAATGGTGTTGTGTATATTTTTTTTTCATTTCTGATGGGGGCTCTTTTAAAGATTTTACCTTTGTACTTTTATGATTCAGCTGTTGCTCGGAAACCTATATGGGTAGTATTCGGTTAGATAGCCTCTTACGTCAGGGATGAAGCTTAATCTGGATAGGGTTCTCTTCAAAATGAAATTTGCTGCAACAGAAACTACTCTCTTAAATTCGTACTTCAACAGAGGCTTGAGCAAGGTGAAGGGTTTGGTGTGCGGATACGCCTTAAGCAAGCCAACCCGCTTCGGCTTGCATAAGGCGTTTCAAATGAAGCTTAATTTGGATTGGATCTCTCCGAATGGAAAGCTCTCTTAATGCACAAATGAAAGCCCTCGCAGTACTCCATACTTGCAAGCTTTAGCATGAAATCTAAGCTCTGATATATTTTTCAAAGTTTTGGCATTTAAAAGTAATGGGATAAAGGACTATGTCTAATGGATAGGAAGGGCCTTTCGTGTGAATGATGGTTGGCTCATATTCCCTACTACTATGTATTGTCTTACTTCTGGCATGAGGATTACCTGTTGTAGTATTCCCTTCAAATTGTTCATCAATCCAGCTTAATAAACAAGTTTTAGTTTTTCATGACGACCGTGTTATGTGGCTTTACTTTCAGAAGAAGAAAAAACTCCCTGGTTTCTGTCTATTTCCTCATTCTTGTTGCCTCCTTTTCCTGGATTTGAAATGCAAGTGACTGGTATTTGTGGCCTAATGGCATGATAGTTTGAATCCTCGCTGCTTCCATGGTTTCGAGGCATAATTGGCAGATTTTCTCAGAATTTCCGAATGATTAAGTAAATTAGTATTGTTTTGTGCATCAACTGCAGTGTGCTGTTGGATCTTAGGATCCTGTATAGTAATGTCGTACTGTTGTGATCTTTAGTGAGCTTGATTGTTAAGAGGGCTATAATGCGTGGTGCCCCCTTTTCGTTGTGGTCTTTCTAGTGTATATTTGTTTATGATGGCCCACTCGTTGTTATTGATTAGGAAATTAGAAAAGGATGCTAGTAGTATATTAGGGGAAACATCTATTGCAAACATCTAAGCTGCTGTATGTAGTGCTTTTGTTCCCCCAGTTCTTCAAAACACTAAGAGAAACTTATGTCTTTTATTGACATTTAGTCTTTGGTTGTCAAGCGAAGGTTATACAACATTCCTACGGTGTTCTGAGTTTTAAACTCGGGTAAAGCCCACTTTTATGGGAAACTTTGGCGGACTTTCGGTTAAGTTCCGTAAATCCTTAATCCATCTGTTGGCTTGTAAATTATCTAAGCTTTAGTGTAAGTTGTCTCCTTTCTCCAGAACCTGTCAAGGTGAATCGTGTGGTTATTGATAGTAAGATTCTCGGTATTGTTTAAATATTATGTAAAGGGCTTTGATTACTTTCTGTTGCAATTTTTCTGCACCCTAACATCAAGCGAAGCAAAATGCAGAGCTTGAAAAACATCCTTTTTCCTATCTTTGCTCTTCTGAGTTCATTTCTTAGAAACTTCGTGAATTGTTTTGGTTCCAACTTCAAAGCTTTCATATTGAACTCAACATATAATCATCATACTGCAACAAAATTTGGATTAAATTCGAGGAGACCGATGCAAAATGACGATTATGTTTTTTGACGTCTATGGTAGTGGAACCACCCAGTTGTGATGAGAAAACTCATTGGTTGATTAACCATGATTTCTGAATTCTGAGGGTCAATCGCAGATCTTGATTAGAAAGTGCCAGAGAAATTGAACGTTCAAAAGAGCAGACAGAATATCTGATGCAAGCTTTTATTTATTAGGTATCTGAATTTTGGGATGATATTTGTCATCTAACATTAGAATGGTTTAATCATGTGCAGATACAAGTTGACCGCTGTGACTATAACAATGTCATCGGTGCTTTGCCGTATCTGAAGGTTAATCGGAAGAACTAGATGTGATGCTTGCATTGTTTGGGAGGAGGTGGTTTCTCACACTTTTGGAAGAAAAAATACATTTGTGCTTGTAATGAAGCTCTTAATGCTTCAAATTTCCTAATTAATGTATGCATCTGGCAATTTTTTCCTCGAAGCGTCCAATTTTAACTATTTAGTTACCTGGAAACGCAGTTGCACCTTGGAATATCAACAAACATGAAGTTCTTTTCAACTGCTGTAATCAGTGTTACTACTGAATGTTTTAATAATTCCACTTTGATTTTTAGTTTTATACGTATCGTGATGGGGCATATGCGCTATCGTTGTTACAATCAGTCCCACATGAATCCTGATGACGTACAATTTCATAAGTGTGCCATATCAAATGGTAAACAAAAATACAGATCAAGATTTTGAAAGAATAATAAGCTCTCTGATGAAACAATTCAACTCTCGGCACAGCTTAAACATAGATAGCATGGAGGGTCTGTGAATTGTTCTTCAGGAATGATAAGCTCCAAGCATTGGCTATGGAAAACATGACCACATGATAGAGCTGAAACATCCGGAAGCTTAAGAGGCTCGTCAACTAGGACATCAAAATACTCATATTCATCTGCGGCTGTTGGTGCACACGAGAGATCTTCATTGCACAAGGGGCAATTCTGACCAGCTGGCTCGGATTCTTCAGCAAAGCCTGAAAAAAAAGAAGAAAAAGATGTAGCACAATGAGGGGGGGAAAAGGGGTAAAGAGAATGAAGAGAGTACTTGAATCACCTTGGAAGCAAGTGAAGAATATTTTGATAATTAAGTGAAAAGCCCTAGTGTCTAGTCCCAATTCAAAGGAATTTACAAACAAGATGTAGCATGGACATGGTGAGGTTAAAGTGAACACCTCATCTTTGCAATTCGCATTGCATACAGCTATCCAGACCCTACTAGTTTAAATTTAAATCATTCTTTAACAGTAACATAACCGAGTCCAAGCATTAGTAATTGACAGCATCTACCATGGCTGCTAGTAGATACTTGATATCTCATATGTAAGTTATCAATTCCTGCTTATGGTTGTAACATAAGCCTCTACCGGGTCTTGATCGTTAATTCCTGTTATTTTGGACATTATGAATATTTAGCCTGTGTTTGGGTAAGTGATTCCTTGAGGGATTATGGAGAGAAGGGCCAAGGT
>JABCMJ010017842.1:0-22116 GCA_014822125.1 Arbutus unedo
AAAATAATCTAATTACTAATTGTGGAGGTTAACCCTTCTTTTTCCTTTTTTTGTAATCTAACTTCTAACTTCTAACTTTGGAGGTTAATTCCTCCTTTTTTTCTGTTTTTTTAATTCTATTTGTGGAGGTTAATCCCTCATGATCTATATATACATACATACATATATTATATTTTATTGAATGGACATCATACACGCCACTCTTACTGTGTCTAATGTTGTTGCCAGAAAAAAAAAGAGGATTTCATCAACCCGTGTGCTAATTTTCTGTATTGGTAACTCTAGTGAGTAACTGTCAAACCATTAAATTCTTGAAAAATTCTGTCACAAAGGCACCCATGTTGTCTAAGGAGAATGATTTCGAAGTGGAACCTCTTGTTTTGCAAGTGTGACCCCCCCATATTTCATGAAAATTTTCCTGATTGTTGATTGACGACCCTTAACTAGTGAACCTTCTAATTACTTCAGTAAAAAGGTACGAAATTTGATTTTGTGAGCATTACTTGTAGCTTTCTAAGGGGAGTTGCATTTGGTATATGAGTGTTTATACTCGTGACTACACCCATCGTCTTGTTCGCATCAATAACTTCCCTAGCATCACGATGGCTGCCCAACCAAGGGTCAATCCTATTGTTAGACTTGCAGTTAGGACCATAAAGGAATATTTGCATCAAACTAGAACTGCCACTCCTTCATGTATTGCCATACCCGTTAATCTTACCAGTGAACACCAATTCCATGTCAAACCCAACATGCTTCATATGTTGCCCAATTTTCATGGCATGGAATCGAAAAACTATTATTTCCATGTGCGTGAGTTAGAGAAAGTTGTTAGCCCTTTCACTAACAATGACAATGAAATCGAGGTGGTCCGAATGAGACTTTTTCCATTCTCATCAAAGGATAAAGCCAAAAGTTGGCTGGTTTCTCTTAAATCTCATTCGATAACCAATTGGGGTACCATGCAAACTGAATTTTTTAAGAAATTTTTTCCAGTGTTGCACCACAACATTGAAAAAAGGATTCAAAATTTTGAAAAGAAACTTAATGAAACCTTTTGCGATTGTTGGGAAAGATACAAAAAATATTTGCTAGCCATCCCACACCATGGGTACGATAATTAGCAGATAGTCAGTTTCTTCTAACAAGGCATCTTAGCCCAAAATGGCCAATTCATCAACATGATGTGCAATTGTGAGTTTTTGTACAAGGAACCTGTAGATGCGATGAAGTAGCTAGACTCTCTAGCGGAGAACAATCAGTCATGGGATTACTCCAATCCCAACGATCGATCCTATAAAATTCCTCCACCTGGCCAGGGTATTTCAGGTAAATATTTGCTTCGAAGGAAAGATGACTTGAACCAAAAGTTAGATTAGCTATCCAAAAAGTTGGAGAAGCTTGATATTAATCGATTCAACGAAGTTGCTTCTGTCTCAAAATTAGAAGAGACGTGTGTGATTTGTGATATGTCAGAGCACTCTACTCATGAGTGTCCCACTATACCTGCTTTCAAAGAGGTGTTACAAGGCCCTGAGCAAGCTAAAGTGTGCACAAGGAAAAAAGCCTGCTAGGGTCCACCAGGTTTTTTGAATCATAGACCATCCCATTTCCAAAATCTAAACCAATTTCAAGGGTACCATCAACCCTATTCATAACCACAAGGATAGGGACCACCACAGTACCCTCCTAATGTTCACAAACAGAATAATTCTCTGGGGCCTCCTGTGGGTCCCAATGTATATCAACTGCCCAATAAGCGAAACATTAAGGATTTACTATAAAATTTTATACAAGGCCAAAACACTTTTAATGATGATATTAGATTCCAAATGAGTAAACTGACCACATCTCTCGAGATCTTGCAACAAGAGAAGGGCAAGTTTCCTGCCTAACCACAAGCCCCCAAGGTCAGCACTATGTGGGTGATTTGTCCCTTCCAACTCCAATGTGGAGCAAGCCAAGTCTATCACCACTTTGAGGAGTGGAAAGCAGGTTGACAAGACCATCCTTCCTAAAACTGTCCCTCCTCAGGTCTCCCCCACTACTTCAAACTCAGGGGAACCTCACAATGATTCTGTATCACCGTCCATTTTCACTTTTATCGGAGACTCCAATGTCCCTACTTGTCCTATTCTAGCATCATTTCCAAACAGACTGAGGGCGCAACCCAAACCTACAAACAATGATGAAATCTATGACTTATTCAGACAGGTCAAGATCAATATTCCCTTGCTTGATGCCATTAAGCAGATACCTTTGTATTCTAAATTTTTGAAAGACTTGTGCACTGTCAAGCGCAAGCACAAGCTCTACTCAACTTAGGAGCTAGTGTGAATCTACTGCCATACTTTGTGTATGATCAGTTAGGACTAGGTGATATGAAGTCCACTTCGATGACACTGCAACTAGCAGATCAAAATGTTTAGGTTCCAAGAGAAGTGGTAGAAGACGTTTTCGTACAAGTGGACAACTTTGTTTATCCTATAGATTTTGTGGTACTAGATACATGCCCAATGTTAGACTTGCAGGCACAAACCCTGATCATTCTTGGTAGGCATTTCTTGGCCACTTCCGATGCCATTATTCATTGCCAAAATGGGTTACTCAACATGACATTAGGAAACATAAAGCTAGAGTTGAACATTTTCAATGTTGGGAACCAAATGGGAGATGATGATGAGACCCATGGTATGAGCCGTATTGACACACTTGTCCAAAAATATCTAAACACTCATTACTTCTCCGATCTGCTTGAGGCCTATCTCACTCTAGAGGAGGCCATTTTTTTTATTCTCCTGATGTGGAATATTTGTATGCCCTTGAAGAGGAAGAAACCATGGGCACTGAGAAGTGGGTGCCCGCTTTTGAAGAGCTCATAGCGATTTAATCTCGAGCCCTTCCCTCTAATGTCTAATCACCTAAGTCCGAGCTAAAAACACTTCCTTCAAATTTGAAGTATGTCTTCCTAAGTGATTCTGAAATCTTTCCAGTTGTGATCTCTTCAAGTCTTGAAGATCACCAGGAAGTTGCCCTCTTGAAAGCTCTAAAGGCTCATCAAAAGGCTATAGGCTAGACCATTTCAGACATCCAAGGGATTAGTCCTTTATTGTGCACTCACCGTATATACCTAGCGGATGATATCAAGTTGTCTCGCCAACCACAACGTCGCTTAAATCCTATTATGAGGGATGTGGTGTGAGATGAGGTTCTAAAATTACTGGACATTGGCATCATCTATCCGATTGCCAACAGTAAATGGGTTAGTCCCATCCAAGTGGTTCCTAAAAAATTCGGTGTCACTGTGGTTTTCAATGAAAGTGGGGATTTAATCCCTACTCAAGTGGTCACTGGTCGGCGAGTATGCATCCATAATAGGAAACTCAATTCCTCCACTCGAAAAATCACTTTCCACTCCCATTCATTGACCAGATGTTGGAGAGGGTAGCTGGTCATTCATTTTATTGTTTTCTCAATGGCTGCTCCGGATACAATCAAATTGAGGTCTCTCTGGAAGACCAACAAAAGACTACTTTCAAGTGTCCGTTTGGCACCTTCGCATATCGTTGCATGCCTTTTGGGCACGCTGATTTTTATAGGCATTTTATTCAAAATTTTAGTGCCATATCTCTTCTATTGTGTTGGTTACTAACCAAAGAGACACCTTTTGAGTGGACGCAAGATTGTGAGGAGACTTTCTCTAAACTCAAAATTACTCTCATTACTCCTCCCATCATGTAATCACCTGATTGGAGCTTACCTTTTGAGCTCATGTGTGATGCCAGCGACTATGCTATAAGCGCTGTGCTTGGCCAAAGGCGGGATAAAGTCCCCCATGTGATTTTCTATGCAAGCAAGACTCTAAATGATACCCAAATGAACTATACCACCACTAAGAAAGAGTTGTTGTCGGTTGTCTTTGCGCTTGACAAGTTTCGATCCTATCTCATTGGGTCACTAATTGTAGTCTATACTGACCATGCAGCTTTAAAATATCTTCTAACTAAGCAAGACACTAACGCGTGTCTTATCCGGTGGATTCACCTTTTGCAAGAGTTTGACTTGACCATTAAGAATAAGAAGGGGGTTGAGAATGTGGTTGCAAATCACTTGTCACGTCTTGATTTTGAGGACCATACAACTAGTCTTTCTATTCCTGATTCATTTCTAGATGAGCAACTCTTTGTTATATATACTTGCCCGTGGTATGCTGATATTGCCAATTACTTATCCATTGGGCAACCTCCTAAACATTGGGCTCCTCAAGATAGGAGAAAGTTCTTAGCTGAGGCGAAGATATTCGTCTTCGATAATCCTTATTTGTTCAAATTTTGTTTGGATCAGATTATCCGGCGGTGTGTTCCTGATGATGAGCAAAATCAAATTTTGACTTTTTGCCACACCGAAGCATGTGGAGGCCACTTCTCTTCCAAAAACACCGCTGCCAAATTACTACAGTGTGGTTTTTATTGGCCTCATCTTTTTCAGGATGCCTTTGGGTGCCTTTTCTTGTAAGCCAATTTTGGTTATTGAGGTATTTGATTGTTGGGGCATTGACTTCATGGGCCCTTTTTCAATCTCACGTGGGCACCTGTACATCTTTTTGGCTATGGACTATGTATCCAAATGGGTTGAGCCTATCCCCACTCGCACTAATGATCACTTTGTCGTGGTCAAATTTCTCAAAGAACACATCTTTGCAAGGTTTGGGATGCCTAGTGACCAACATAAACATTTTTGCAATTGGCCCATGGAAGTCTTAATGGGTCAATCACAAGGTGTCCACTGCCTACCATATCCAAATCAATGGCCAAGCTGAGTTGGCCAATCGTGAAATTAAGCAAATACTTGAAAAAATAGTAAACCCTAACCATAAGGATTGGTCTCTTTGACTAACCGGTGCGTTATGGGCCTACCGTACTGCTTATAAGACTATTTTGGGCATGTCGTCCTATCGCTTGGTATATGGAAAAACATGCCACTTACTAGTGGAAATGGAACACAAGGCTTAATAGGTAATCAAACAATTGAATTTTCGCATTCCTGAAGTCGGTGTCCATAGGAAGCTTCAATTAGATGAGCTTGAAAAAATTCGGAGGGACGCGAACGATAATATGCCCATATTTACAAGTCTAAGGTCAATGCCTTTCATGATAAGAATATTGTGCGCAAGACATTTGTCCCAAGTTAGAAAATATTACTGTATAATTCTAGACTTCATCTTTTTCCTAGAAAACTAAGATCCCGATGGACGGGTCCATATTTTGTGAAAACTGTCTTCTCCCATGGACCCAAGAATGGAACTTGCTTCAAGGTGAATGGCCAACGCCTAAAACCTTTCTTTGAAAACTTCGATCGTGAGGAATCTGTTGAGAATTTGATTGATCCAAAATATTTGAATCCGTAAGCTTTCATGAAGTCTAGGAGACTATAGATCTATGGAGTTTAAGAAATCTCAAGTGTTTTCCGTGCTCGAACGACCTCTAATGGTCTCGTATAGCCGCATAGTTGAAGTTACGTATGTAGTACCTTGGAGGTTGGGTCTAATGGCAGGCACATGGAAAAATGAAAAATCTGTCTGAACCATTCGACTTTAGCATCAAGTTCCATGGAAATTGCTTCAAAGCGGAATGATGGGTAAGGAATTTAGGTCGCACCAAAGGGAATGGTAGCCTATTAGATGATGACGCTACTTCTCAATATATTGTTGAATCTTATGCATACTGTTTTTCCAACAAAAAGGGAACCACAGTCTTTAATCAAGGAGAAAAGTAGGGCTCGTGTTTTCCACGTGAAGGAAATGGTGGGTATATTAGTATTTTTCATTCTTTATCGTTTCTTTTTGGATTATGCATTTTATGGGCTAACCTGCTAATCCATTTTTCTTGTTGTTATGGAGTCATTTTTGCTCTTAGTAGGTAGTTAGTTGTTAAGTCTTTGTAGGTTATACATGCTACCACATCAGCTTTGCTAGTTTAGATCTAAACGAGGGTGAGTGCGGTATTCAGGAGCCCAAAGCATGAGTGTAACTATGTGCTAAGGTTGTAGGGCCAATAAAATTTTAGTGATGGTCCTATGTGACTAGCTGTGGTTTCACGAGTTGAAGCTGAATGAGTGTACCTTGGGAGCCATTCCAATGATGAAAAGAGTAAGTGGCAAGAAATTCTCAAACTTGGTCAAGATATATGGTGGATTACATTTCACCTCACAGGTATGATTGTCCTTCTTTTATGTTGTAGAATATGTTGTCTTCATGCATTGAGGACAATGCAAATTTTAAGTTGGTAGGAGAGGTTGTATACTAAATTATAAATAAAAAAATTGTAAAATCGTAAAAAAAAAAATTAGTATAAAAAAATTTTAATTTAAAAATTTAAAAATATCAAAAATAAAAAATTCATTTTTTTCAGAAAATAGATTTTGTGTTAACTGTATTCTCCGTACTCAATGATTCATCTATGAGTAAAAGGGTACCTGTATTTGAAGATAACAGTGCACTGAAAAATTGAAGGAAGATGGGTAAAGAGTAGAAAATCTGGCTATAACTAGATCCGAGCCACATTTATCCAATGATTAGTACTTCATTTTGCGACTGACTTTAATTAGTTGGTTTAGATTACCTCCAGTGGTACGGAGGTGAGGGATTCCCCCTAGTTGTCAAGTAATCGGAACTCAGATATATCACCACAATTCCTGATGGTAGAACAGTTGTGTAATTTAATCTAGTTTGTCCCAAGTTTCGACCATAGGCTCTCTAGAGACATTTACAATGGAACTTGATATGTGAGGTGCACATTAACTTGTGTTCCAGATTTCAGCAACCGGATTAGACGATGTGAGCCCTTTGAAGTATTTCCTACCATATGAACGTAAATATCAAATGTTTGATTAGAGTACTAGTTTTTGTTTTCAAAAATTAAAAAAATACAAAAATAAAATAAAAAATACAAAAAAATATTAAAAAATCCTAAAATTTTCTTTTTAAACTCTCTTTTCTCTTCTCTTCCTCTTTTGCCGCTCTCTTTCTCGTTCTCTTTCTCTTTCTCTTTCTCTTTCACCAATCTCTCTCTCTCTCTCTCTCTCTCTCTCTCTCTCTCCACCTCGCACCGTCCCTCTTACCAATCCAATCATCTTTTATTTCGAGAGCCAAACTATGCGCAACATTTACTACTTGGTTTTGTGCCTTGCAATAATGGCAGAGTTAACCTAGCTGATAAACCAAATAGAGAGGGATGATGCTATAACGAACCTGCAAAACTTAATTATATTAAATGTTATTTATGTAGTACTTATAGTATGTTTTGTTACTGTTTATTTTTCTATGTTTTCACAAGTTATGTAGGGACATGTAGTATATCCGTTGTAAGATTATAATAAACTGTTGTTCTTTGTGTCCGATGTAACAACTTAATTATGTATGTTTTCAATTTCCTATGTATTATGTTTGTGTTTATTTTCTTAGCTTGTTTTGTTTATTTTTATAATTTGATGTTGTTTTTGCTAGATTTTTCCTTGTATAATTTGCTTTTGAGTTGTAAATTACTTTGCATATGCTCAACGGTGTCATAAAGTAGCAAGAGTCATGCATCTTTATAGATTAAATAAATGTTAGCTCACCTCATTTACATAAGCATGAATTATGTTGAACAACTTAAAGTTAGAGTTTGTGTTTGAGCAGGATAATCACATTGGGTGAAGATTTATTTTGTCATATCCCATGATTTTGGTTTAAAACCTTTCATTTCTTGTTCAAATAAATGTTATACTCTAGTTCATGTTGTCATCTTATATGCATCATTATGAAATCCATGTTGTACTTGGAAAATGATACAATGACATGTTTTTTTAATTTAAATCATATACGAGCCCCCTAGTGTTTCAATTTAGCATGAAGCGCACAAGATGCACTGTATGATGTATATTTTGAAGACTTTCACAAGATGTATATTTTGAACTAATTTTGAAGGATGTAATATAACTTATTTTCGAGCCATTCCTTGCATTTGAAAGAAAATGTAAATGTTAATTTTGACAATCTATTTTGTTATATGTAATGGGTCGGGAATTTGCCCACTTTGATGTAACATACTTAAACATGACTTTTGGTGGTATCATGTATAATGAAATAATTTGAGATATTGGCTTGATTATTGAGCGTTGTGGGGTTTTATTTATGAATAACTGCTATAATAATATATTAAAAATCGAGAGCATGACAGTATAACCAAGCGATATATAGCATGATACCTTTAGGTTAGAGGTCATCTATGTGAGTGTGAAGTGGGGTCGCTTCTAAGAATTAAGAAGGCCTATTTTTCTAGAACACTTACTGAACCAAGCGACAGTCCATATCTTCCATCTCTCTCTCTCTCTCTCTCTCTCTCTCTACGTTGTCTTCCATATCTTTTATTCTGCCAATCTTATTCATATGGGGGATTGTTGGAAACATAAGATTTGGATCTAAAGTTTTTGGTCACCTTGTCCTAAAAATTAAGTGGGACCCTAACACCAATTGAGGTGGATCCAAGTGTACTCCTAGATAAGAAGTTAAATTCATGAAAAAATGATAAAAAATTCTATTAAAAGTTAAATGAGAAATTTACTCTCAAAGTGCGTTCCATGTGTGATATTTGGGAAGGTGAAAAGACACATAGTTCCACATCGAAAAATTAAGTTGCATATGTGGTATGTGTAAAGGTAAAAAGTCACATAGTTCTACATCGTGGAATCAAGTTGCATACGATAGGAATATAAATCTCAAGTTTGCCTAAAGGGTTGGGCCCCTTGGGGTACCAAAATTTTCTTAAAGAGAGAGAATCTAGGTAATGTGGATTTTGGCCTGAATTACCACACATGAGCACGTTAGCGTGTAGCTGCCGCCTGCCCAGATTGGCCAGGACCTTAATCGAGGCCTTGGATTCGTGGTCTGAGGTCTGAGGTTTACTTGTGCTTGGGTTTTGGGCTCTAAAGCCTTATCCTTTACTCCAAGGACATTAGATTTTTTAGGCTTGAGTCCAATCTGAAGTGGGCTTGATGCAATCCAAACCATTGCTTCAGTCTAGCCAGAAGCTTTGGAGCAACCAACTGACTCTTGGAATTTTCTATGTGTCTGCAGCAACTTTCAAGTCTGCAACAGTTTTGTGTAATGGAGGCAATTGAATCTAGTATTCAATCCAAAAATTGATTTAGAAATTCAATTTGATCCTGTTAAAACGTCTCCCTTGTATGTGTGTAAATTGTGCTGCTGCTGAATTCTGATTTCTACACAAAAATTCGAGCTTCCTTCGATCTTCGAAAAAAACTAGTGCATTCCTTATACCTGTTCTATTTTAGCGCGAGAGAGTATACCATAGTTTAATTCATTAGATAGTTTCAAGTGGTGCTACCGCTACTGTTCTGACTGTTGTACCCTTGGAGACACCGGTGAAGCGACAATTTTGTCTTAAGGACACTGGGTCATCACACAAGTCTTGATTGACATGATCTAATTGTTATCTATTTTTACAATCTGTTTTAGAGAAAGAAGCACCATCATTTGTAGAGAGCTCTGAGCCAGACGCAAGTGGTGTGTGACATGCTTGGTGTTTTACATGAGTACGAGCAAGCAGATTCAAGATGCATTTAGTTTGAGTCAAGTGTACTATTTTTGTTTTCAAATTGTGAGTTCTCTTATTTTTCCAAATTTTGTAATTCTCGATATGAAAGTGTTAATTGTTGATTTTTGCAGCACTGTTTTTTGTACAGTTTAATCTCCCTTGACTAAAACAAAATACAAAAAATAAGATAAGTTTTCAAGCTCCTTTACTTTCTTTAGTAAAAGATGCAGTGAACTGTAATTATGAAAAAGTTGAGATTTGGTCAAAGAATGTGGTGGTCTCATAGACTCGTTCCCATGGTTCAATCCTTCTCAGTAAAACACATGTTCAAATTTTAACTGCTTTTACACTATGTGGACCACCCTCTAAACCTAAATATTCCTTAATAACTATCGTACAAGTAGAAAAATGAATTATGATAAATTTGTTAGAATGATAAAATAAGCAAAAAAGTACGATAAATATATCATATTGAAAAGTTATTGTATCTATGATAATGTCATAAAGATCATAATGTACTAACCCATAAATAAACCATGTACATAAAAACTGATCAAATTACTGGAATAATAAACGAAGAAAGAAAAATAAAATATGATAAATTAGTCAAAATGATAGCATAAGCAAACTAGAAAGCAAAAAAAGGAATGATACTTTACTAATAAATGTACCATAATAAGAGAAATTTTCAAAAAAAAGAAAAAAGAATGATAACATTATCATATCTATGATAATCTCATCACACGTTGCATTGAGTTGGGTTAAGTTGGGTTGGGTTTGGCAAAAACGCCGATCAACACCAAACACCGCTGACGAAAATTGGGCCCCCGAGGATGAGGATGAGGATGAGGATGAGCTTGGTTTATGGATGTAGTAACACATGAAAGGAGGAGGCCATAGAAACACCATGTCACCTGTTCATTATTTTACACTAGTAGTCGGTATTCACGTAATTCGAGTGCTCTTAAAATTAGACAGCATTATATATTTAGTGATTCGTAAGATCTAACTTACGATGCGAGAATCTTGAATGATAGAAGAAAAGAATCACACTTCTTTTCATTTGGGAATCTATAAGATACCTTTTCATTTGTGGATCCCTTTTACACTTTTTTAGCATTGTGTTAACTGCTTTCAACGCAGTCCATTCCATATACCCACAAAATCCAGAACTGTTATTACATGTATGCACACATAGAGTACTATTTACATCTAAAATTGTGACGGAAATGACGTAAATATCTAAAATTGTGAAGGAGATTACCTAAATAGGGGAGGAATAGAGATGGTGGAAGTAGTTGGAAGAGAGAGAATATAGGTGGAATGGGAGAAAAAATAAATGAGTTTGGTAAAGCATTGAATGTGTGTGAGAGAGAGTTTTCAGCATTTCTTTCTCCAAATCCTATCTAAAAAATGCCAGTTCCTCCTCCACGACTCTCTCCCTCAAACTTTAATTGCCGGAAAAACCGCTGGAGATTTTTAAAATTTTTATTTTACATAATTGGGCCAATAATTATTTGAATTAATAAGTTAAAAGGTTAATTAAATGGTTACAAATATCCTCGTTGTTCATGGTGTTTCTTTAGAAATGCCAAAATGTGAATCTACTTCGAAAAAAAGTTCACACCGACTAGAGTGTTCCCTATAATATATTAACTTAATTTTGATTTAATTATTATTTTGAAACATCCAAATTCTGTTTATTCTTCCTTAATTCCAATAAAAGCTTTCGTTATTGATATGATTGCATGATTACACATGTATCCATTCCTCATTAATGATTTTATTATCATTTTAAAAAGGCTTCATTCCTATTATTACTCGTCCTTATTACATTAAAAGATTTGATTACCAATATGACTATGAATACAAATTTATATATTCCTCAATAGCATCCCCATGAGAGCATGATTGTTCATTCCTATGCTATTACGGTGGATTGACACTTGAGTTAGACAACAGAATTTATCATAGGTCCATTTTCTAATTAATTCAACACCATAATGTAATAGGTACATAGTTATGGAAAAAAAGTACAAATGTCTATGCTCCGAAACTCGTGGAGCGTCTCTCGGCTTCACGAAACACACGCTTAAAGAGTTGTCATCCGAGGAGGAATCTACAGTCGCTAATGAATCTTTTCTAGCTAGGAATCTGTTCCAACTAATAAAAATGCAAGGTTAAAGTATAAATTACTTGGAGACCATCTACTAAGAGCTCGTAACTCGGCTCCCAGAATTGTCATCCCCATTTGCATTTGAGAACCAATAGTGGCCCCTTCTGGGGGACCTATGGTCGCACCAGCCACGACACAACTGAAACCAAAGAAGCCACAAAACATTAGACTACCAAATAGCCAATAGATAACTTCGACAGAGTGAAAATGATACAAGTCATTTACAGGAGTTGTTATGTTACAAGGTCCCCGTAAACCTTTATTGCCTCTCAAGTCTTATTTCTAGTGAAGATCTTCAAAGTGTTGAAGCGACTACTATGTCATAATGGGAAGATTTCACAAGGTGAAGTTGTACCTACATGTATTACGACTGAGATCTGAAGTTTAATGGCAAATATACGTTTGTGTGGTTTGGAAGAAAAAACACAAATGACATCCTGAATACCGACTCCATTGTTCTCTATGGCATCTTATGGTTATGTGGGTTGGTCACATTTTTACAAACCATTGGGCGATTTCAATCTTTCATAGTTCATGACAGAAAGGAAAAGAAAGAACTACGAACGAAAACTAAAACTAGACCTACTATAAGACAGTCACAAAACATTCTATACATTGGAAAACAAAATTTTCGGTTACATCCGTACAATTTCGCAAAAATAGCTTTGCAAGGACAGAAAAATAATCGTGCTCCCAACAAATGTATACTGGAATTATTATACCAACACATTATTTTCCATCACTATTTGAAATTAAAGACTTGTAAAACAAAATAAGAGAAAATAATAACTTGACAAATGTAGTAAAGAAAGAAGAGAACACAAAAAATTTAAACAATCTATATTGTATGTTACTACCAAGGCAAAATTGTCAAAGTTTGCCCAATAATCCCTTATTCTAGCAAAAACTATACCTTTTCAAAATATAGTATGCACATGTCATCCAAACACTTTTACAGATCTCGTTAGAATCTAAAAATCCATAATCACAATCGAAAATTCAACAAAAAAAATAGGCTCCCAAACATCCCCCACTTCTACGCAATTCATTGGTGTATTTTACTGTGTTTATGCTATCACACCCATGTATAGCCACATACTCTCCATCCCGAAAACCTTTTAACACTTACAATGCCAAGTCGAGTCTCAACCTGATAAACAAGGGAAGAAGCTGATTTCTATTCTCAAGGATAGAAGCTCTATTTGTTAATTAAAGCCTCCATCTTTGTTAAAGCGAACGAGCATAAAGCTAGCTACAAAGAAAAAAGAAACAGTTACAACTCCTTTCCAGTTTGCACTTGGTACTTAGAAACATGGATGGACAGGGAAACTGATTATCAGAAATCTAAATTGCAAGCGATTGTCAGGTTGGCCAAATCCCCTAATGATCCCATTCCTTTAATAAAATCAGGAAGCAACTAGCTGACGATCTAACAGGAAGACAAAATAAGGGGGATATACAAAAATCCAAAAGAAGCAGTAAAATAAACACATACCTGAAAGCATAGATAATTAGATCCCTGTGTCCACAAGAACAGTTGTTGATTACTGCTTCTCTCTCCAGATTGCCAGTACTTCATCAGTTCTGAACCGTTGGGTGAAAGTCGATTCCTCCAGCGGAGTTGACATCCCATTGGCATAAGCAAGGAGACCAGTATATGCAATCATTGCTCCATTGTCGATACAATACCTGTCATCTGTTGCAAATAACTTTCCACCCCTCTCAGAGCACATGATTCTCATCATCTCTTGCAACCGCTCGTTGCATCCCACACCACCAACAATGAGAACATCTTTCTTGTCACAATGTGCCATTGCTCGTTCTGTAATCTCCACAAGCATGGCAAAAACCGTTTCCTAAAACAAATTAAACTTAGAAATACCAAGTCACAACTTGATTGTGTAAATCTATTCTATTATATAAACGGAGAGCCAAATTTGGTGTCTTGAAGCTTTGTCATGATTTTTAACTTCCCAAAACTACCCATTAAAAAAACTGTTTTTACACAGTACAAAATGGACAAGAAATTAACTTACATGGATAAAATTGACAATACCTCACTTTAAAAAAAACTACCCACTCCCCCTACATTCTCAACCACACTTCCACTTCCAATTCTCTCTCTCTCTCTCTCATTTTTACGCACAATAATATTTTGTGCCTTCAATTTAATTGGGTTGTTAACTTCAATGCAATGAAAAGAAGATTTCCGAAATTGCAATTTTTTATTTCGAAGCAGGACCACAAATTCAACGCTTCTTTCATCTCCCTCTATAACTTTGCAGGCATATAACTTTATTTATGTTTTAATTTGTTTGATCGATCAATTTGTATCGGTCACCAACGAACGATTTGCCCACACTCACGGTGTCGTTTGGTGGTGAGCCCAATTTTTGGTGATGCGATATTGGTATTTTCATTTATTTGATGATGTTCAACTTGCAAACGCATTGTGTGTGCCCTGACCACTAGTATTAAAGTATTCAACCAACTACATGGCGTTTTACAATAACAAAATAAGCATAATTGTAGTTCGCTGAATTGTGGAGACTACCTGTAGGGAATAGCACAAATCTGCAGGGGTGCACTCGTCATTTTTTAGCTTTTCCTCAGCAGTGGTTTCAATGTAACTCAGTATTCCACTAAACGAAACGTCCATTCCTTTGACAACATATGGAAGGTCTATGAAATTTTCACCTTTCTTTGCAAGCTGATGAAGAAAAAAAATTACCCAATTCATGGACGAAAGCAGTTATTCATCAGCTTGTTTACTTAGATCTATTAGCTTCAAGATGGCACAGAGCATAATCAGCAGCTTAAGGCTAACATAGATGCACATATAAAGAAGCAAACTGAAGTCTGTGAGAAACCCTTTCTGAATCCATAACGGATCTCACATAATAGAAAAGTACAGAGACCATGAATATTACGAATATGATGTGGTTCTTTGTTAAAATACAGAAGCAGAAAACCAAAGAAATTCTTTATTAAAAAAGGAAGAAGAAATAGTCACAATGCTATGAAGGTAACATGACTCATATCTTGAACAAAGTAAATATCACTGGATCAAAAAGGAAAATGTCTCAGTTCTCTGCCTTTACCCATGATCCGCCTAAGCCAGTATCCTTTTTCACCCCAATTTCCCCGTTATCAGGCAACCCATACCAACCAGCGAAAAATATACGGTACTCAAAAATCATCTTCATTTAATGTTAATCATATCACCTTTATTTATAGTTAACACAATCCCCTACATCTTACAAGAGCAATGAATCTCTCTCCCCTTGTATTTTGCCTCAAATACACTTACCATTCTTCATCATCCATACCTCCTTATGTCAACACCCTAATTTACGATTATAGAGGAAGTTTACATGTTTTCACAGTAGTTTTTACACCTATGGCAACCATCACTCTTTTCTGAGGAACACTTGTCTGAATGATGAGCCACTTGGCCCAATAAGAAAGAATTTAGAGATGCTCGAGTATCTCTAGAAGCTTAGCAGTTAAAATTAAAATTAAAATAACAGCCACATTCAGAATTCATCAACTACTCAATCATATTTATTTCGAAAAATAGAACTAAAATGCAAAAAAAAAAAAGAAACTACAAAAGCAAAATAACAAAATGGTAATTCTCATCAATTTTACGAATTAATACGACTACAATTATATGCACGCTTTGGATCACTTTTACGGAGCTTTAACCAGGGCTAAGCTGACAAGCCAAAAGAGTTTACTAGTGTTAATGACCATTTGTCAGATCTGAAAGCCAATACTATAACACTACCACTAGCAAGAGGTACATGTCTATACCATTAACAACAAGTGACATGAACATATAATCATGATCAACTCTATCCCTTATACTTGACAGTCTTGCTTAACACATTCCAGCGGTCATCACATATACAAGGGCTCCAAAGAACATACATGCAATTCAAATCTCTCTATAATTGTGTCCATAATCAATAACAGTGGCCAGAAGGAGAAAGAAGATGAAACTACAGACTACAGCAATAGCATCAGCCCATTTGCACATAAAAAGTATGACAGTCATCCTACTACCTCCTTTACAAACATTGGCTGACAAATGGACATCCTCCCAATTAGATTAACATATAGTAAGGATTCGGTCAACATCGATTATACATTATGGACTACCCAAAATGCAATTTATTACTTCAAAACAAAGCTTGATGGGGGTATGGGGGTGCAGGTTAACAGCCTTTAGTCAGCACAAAATGCATGATTTTAAGATGTACACAATGTCATTGAGGTGCAACACTTACGACTAAACAGCTCAAAACAAACCAAGAAACATAATAGAAAAAATACTCTTTCTACACCATTAAAGCAAAACTAATAAAACAATATTAACGAGGAACCACTTAACTAGAATGCAGGAACCACTTAACTAGAATGCCCTTTCTTGTTTTCGTCATACTCACACCTGCATCCAAATCTATCTGCGGTTTGATGTGGATAAAAAACGAACATAAATAAGGTGTTGAAATACTGACTCTTTTGAACACAACTATTGCTCTTGATATTAGACAATAACTAAATCCCCAAACTTGGGTCTTGACTGGCCAAAAAGGGCAGAAAACCCGCCATCAATGGTCAACCATCTCAAAAAATACAGTATAACTATGCAGAGCACCCAATAAATACTCTTACAAAAATTTGGGGAAGGGGGAGAGTTTGGTTGCCAACTAAGCGAATAGCAGGAATATTGCAAAAGGGCCCATTAATATCTTCTCTGCAAAGATTACATGGTTCAATTATTTTCATACATCAAGGAATTGAAAATTTTGAAGTAATAGCCTAGAATTTTGATGTTATACATACAGTTTTCATAATTAATAATTGATTAATACATGACCAAGGCCTTTCTGGGAGCAGTGCATACTAAACAAGTAACATTAGAGGCCCTAATACCCTACTTGATCTCAAATACCAGGCAAAACTTAACCATAGTAAGAAGCAAAATTTCCTCAATTGACAGGTCACATATCAACAAACAAAATCTGCAAACTCCTGTTGTTAAACTAGTATAAGGACAAATCTATATTTCTGTCTTCAACATGCTTAAAGATATTTCAACACAAAGGATGGTGTGTGTGTGTGTGTGTTTTCGTGATTTTCCTGACATACATTAAGGAAACTCATTTCCAATTGCATACCTGCTCAATGTTGTACCCGGGGCTTGGATCATTAGACAAATTCAGAACCCTTGCAAATCGGTCAAGGCAATTCCCGACAGCAATATCAATAGTCTCCCCAAAAATCCGATACCGCCCCTCATTGTATGCAATCACCTGTGTGTTCCCACCACTCACATACAAAACAACAGGGTCATCTGCCCCAGTGACAATCCTCCCCATCTCAATATGCGCAACACAATGATTCACAGCCACAATGGGTTTGTTCCAAATCTGTGAAAGAACCCGAACAACAACAGCCGCAACCTGTAACGGTGCACCCATGCCTGGTCCTTTAGTGTAACAAAGACAATCAATATCGTTTGGAGTTATTTGGGCCATCTTGAGGGCAGATTTGATTAGTGGAAGGATGTGTTGGAGATGGTGTTGGGCAGTTTCTCTGGGGAGGAATCCATGGCCTGGTGGGGTGATGTAGGTGTCTCTAGGGTTTGATAAAATTGAGCCATCAAGGGTCACAACCCCAACACCAATCTTATTGGCTGACCCTTCAAACCCTAGAGCTATCATCTTCTTCATTTTTAAGACCAGAAATCCAACAATGACTTCAAATTAGGTTTGGGGACTTCAACTGAAATTGTGTGTTCTTGTTCTCTGGTTAGAAAATATACATAATTAGCGGATACAAGAACAACGATATATATGGACATACATCTGTCACGATATGTTATGCATGAATAAAAAATCAGATATTTCAACACTAATACTAAATGTACAATTTACAAATGAGGCAATTTAGCTTTTGACAAGCATAAACCAAACTACACCTAGTGCCCTAGTCAATTGCAATTGATTACATAAATCATATTTCGCCATTCTAGTCTGGTCTCTGAAGGGGATATCTAATCTACTACGTTTACTAACTTCCTTTTTTCGTACCAAGACATTCGATGTTAATTTAGGCCTTCCCTCCCCCTTCCCCTTCCCCTCCCCCCCCCCTCCCCCTACCCATACATTTCCATTAACATTAAACAGTTATCTTCCCTACCATTTTTTTTAAACACTAATCTTCCACCTAATATTTCTTCTATTAACAATAATTCTATCTTTTTCATTTAAGTGTGGCATCTTTTTTAACGTTTTGTCCTGCCTATAAAATATATTTGAACATAAACTGAAACTTCTAGAGATTTTAGTTGCTTTATTAATTTTCCAGCCGAACTCGTTGGATTGTCCAATTATTTAACAAGAAAAGCCTGAATTATCTAATTTCTACCAGTAGAACTTTAGAAGATGCAAAAAAGGATCTATGTGCTCTCTCTCTCCCTCTCTCTGTTAATGGAGATGGCGAACAACCTCTATCATAAGCTGCAAGAATATGTCCATTAATAGCACAAATGATACATACCGATATATGTCTGTTGACAAGTAAACGCTTTAAAATGAACATAGATACACATCTTCTCACATATAAAAGCCAATAGTTGTAGAAAGATATTGATGAATAATAATACATCAGTGGCATCTATTAAACACAGCTTCACCCCCCAAAAAAACAATAGCTAAAATGCGTGAAAAGTACATTTATGTATATGTGAGACCAATAAATTGGAGGTGCAACTTAGTCCAATTTTACATAAAATAAAAAATTATGCCTACGCTGGGTCTATGCTCCCTCTGCGTCATCATGCACATATATGCAAATACATATACATGCAGAGTTGGAGCTACCTTGATATAAGTTGGGGTCACCTGACTCCACTTACCTTAATTTTGCACTAGCACAGTTTGATTTGCAAGTAAATATTTGTAATTTTGACCTGACAAAAAACTCCTAGTTTGTCTAACTTGCATCTAACATTATACACGATACAAGTGTCCAAGCATTTTCTTCTCTTCCAAAGTTGATTAAACTACCAATTAGGCCATCATCCATTATTTCCAATCCATGCCAAGTCGTTGTAGCAAATTGTAAAGCAAAACTGTAACTAATAATAAATGGAGTCACTGATTGATTAACCTCTTAATTTCATCATTTCTTCCAATTAGAAAATAGGACCAAACTAAATCATATGTGATTTTGGTTTTTAACCCCACTCACCACGAATGCTCCGCCCGTGTTAATACATGTCAAGGGTCACAACCCCAAGGTCCCCGACAGCAAACCTATTGGCTGACCCTTCAAATCCTCGAGCTAATATTTTCTTCATCTTTATTACGAATATGAATTTTCTTCTTCGTCTTTATGAATAATACGACTAAGTCAAATCGAGAAAGCCTTTAAATTAGGTTTAAGGACTTCAAATGATATTGTATATTCCTGTCAAAGAATAAAAATATACATAAATTGTTACGCGACTAGGGCACGACTACATATGGACACAACAGTAAATGATAACTTTGCGCTCGATGGTTGCATGAATAAAATCATCTCAATTGAAGTGTAATTTCAAATGTGCACTATGTACATGATCCACATTAGGGTTCATTAACGGCCTGAAAAATAGACGATATTTAGATATTTTTGGTGATTTATTCATCCTTACAAAGGGAAGCATTGGATTTTGCAGCACGTTAAGAAGCAATATCTCTACTACATTCCAGTCTCCGTAAAAAAACCATAAACGTAAATATATACAGATGTCTATACATGTATTATGTAATGAGGTACGTGCAATAAGCTCCCGAAACACAGACCAATCTTCTGAACTTGAGTACCGATTTTCTTATTACCAGTCATATACCATATATATATAATAAGTGTAAGCTTCACCTCAGGGATCCCATAGAAAAGAGAATATGCGGACTTCTTTTTATGATCCAACGGCCCAGATTGGAAGGAGAGAGAGAGGAGGGAGAGAGAGAGACTACGAACCCAGAGTATTACTAGAATGCTTTTTAATATATAATCGTGGGGAACTCAGAAAGGTTATAACCTGTTGTTTTTTAGTTTCAACTCTTTCTTGTTCAAATCCTATAACATACCAGAACATTATTCGCAAAAAATTCCAGATTCACGATGCAATCCATTCTAGAAATAAAATTCCTAATTGACAATCCAAGCCCTAATTTTTAAGTTACCCGCGCCATACCTGATCTTGTTGACGGAGGACGGCGACGGTGTGAGTCGTGGAGAGAGAGAGAGAGACGGAGGACAGCGAATGTCAGCTGTGGATCGGGGAGGATAAGAGAGAGTACACGGTCTCTTTCTTCGAATGGTAGCTGATATCACCCAAATCTGTTCTGACCCGTCATAACCCAGCCCTATATATTTTACCCGATTTCATGTTTTTAACCCATTTTTTCTGTCTTCCAATCTGGGCCGTTGGATGAGATCCAACTGCCATAAAAAGAAGTCCGCACATTGCCACACTCCCTGTTTTAGGGGATCCTGAGGTGGAGCTAAGAGCATCTTCATCACTCTCAAAATACACTCTTTCCTTAATTTGAGGAGTGATTCCTCCAATTAACCCTCACACCAGCCTTCCTTCTTCTCCTCCCTAAATAAGAAATGCTACAGTGACTCTCTATTTGTAAGGAGTCACTGTAGCCTTTTGGGATTTGGTTTTTATTTTTTCTTCCATTTTATTTCTCCTCCACACTTGTTTATGGTGCCAAAGATCTCTGGTTTTGGCGGCAAGTCATGAAACTGCTCCAGCTTGTGAACAATCATCCATAACTGCTCCAACTATTGCAACTCAATCCATTGACGCCAACTGGTCCAACTGGTGAAGGTATGTCTCTTTGTCTTTCCCTTGAAGTTGTTTGCCCCTTTGAAGTTGTCTGCCCTTTGTCTTTCCCTTTCCCTTAAAACTGTTTGCCCCTTTGAAGTTATTTGCCCCATTCGTTGCAAAGTATATGAGTTGTAAGGAAAATTTTGACAAAAGTATGTGAGTTGTAGTGAAAATCTTGACTGCATATAAGGTGTTTGTTATTTGGTCCCAAAGAATGCATTCATTACAGTAGGCTTTTTGATTGAAGAATAGTATAATCTCTGAAATTTTTTCCCTGATTTTACTAGTTTTGGAAATAAAAAACGATTTAGTTCTGGAGTTTTTCCGAAGTGAACAAGACATATTATATACACCAAAAATCTGGGAGATAAATGTACAATGTATAATCCACATTTTGTTATTTTTACTTTGCTTCACCAAATGTAGAAAGATATATTAAAGATCGTTGATTACAGATTCCGAAAATATAGTGTCAAAAACAAATAGCAGTAATAGAATGATGAATTATACATTTTTCCCTCTATTTTCTTAGGTTTTCCCCCTCACTTGTTACCAAAATGACAAAAGGGAGCATAATTAGTTTGTAAAAGGCAAAAGACACTGTAACATTAGGAAGAGGTACTAGAATAAGAGAAGAGATATACCTTGACATATTAGTTCACTTCCAAGGAATGAAATCCAACATCTGTCACTACTATAATTCCAAAAGTGGTACTATGTGATTATGGAAAGTCCTGAACCAATAGAACCTCATTAAATCAAACATGAAGTCAATGAATTCAACCAATTAGTAATGGTTTTAGGTGTAGCAAATGAACTCAATCTATTGGATACAACATCTGTTGAAGAAAAACCTTTATTTCCAAACTAACTTGTGGAAAACCAATATGTACCATAGTTTGAAAGGTGAAGAGAAACGAGCAACTTATAAAACTGTGAGAGAGCAGAGCCTAAAATTGAAAAGTTGCAAACCCGCAGAAAAGCTTTCAGCAGAACTATGAATTACAAACCGAAATGTGAGTTTCAATATATAGGAGTGCATAGCCCAAAAGGCACCACATGTTCCAAATGATTTTTGTTAGCACTCTCAATCACATCTTTGTAGATCTTTTATTATAACTTTGAGGATTTATATGCATTGTGAATGATGTACTCATAGACGTAGCTGATAAATTAATATTTATGCACAAGATAAAGTAGAGATGGATTCACTTGGCGACCCATTCTTCTCAAGTCTCTTGCAAGAAGGGTCTAACATGGAGAACCAGTTTATAGAGTCTCAATACCTCAGCCAAAGTATTCAAGTAACGCAGAAAGAGTCTCAATTCTCTGCCCAAACAAAATCAACATCTAAAAAATCACGTAGTGGCAACTTTAGTATAGAAGAAGACAGTTTGCTTGTGTCTGCATGGCTGAATACTAGCTTGGATGCAGTGACTGGAAATGAC
>JABCMJ010017847.1:507-16558 GCA_014822125.1 Arbutus unedo
GGGTTAAGGTGTAAAGAAAGAGATGGAGGAGAGAGGTTTTTTTTAAATCTCAATCATTGGTTTCAACGACTGAGATGAAGTATTTTTTTATGTGTTTCAGGATTAAGTCCGTATATGTATATTCATACACATACACATAAATAGATTAAATATTTACAAAAATAAAAAGACTAAAGAGGCATTCTAGTCTTTTATCAATCAAAGTAAACAATTTTTATCAAAAAGTTAACAGTAAAGAGAAATTTGCTAAATAATTTGTAAAGTAAGAAAGGTTAGTGCATGCATTTATCAAAACATTGGGAGGGGTCTCTATATTTAAGTAATACCTCTGGGGAGATCTTACCCTATATAAATAAATATATACATATATATATATATATATATATATATATATATATATATATATATATTAAATAATTGTATTCATAATTAGAACTTTTGAAGAAAGGTGAGATAATGTTTATGCTTTATTAGAATTAGAGAGTTGTAATGAATATAAACGCGGACTTCTCTCTATCATAATTGATTTCACAACCTTACTCTATTTAAGTACAATCACACTTATTAAGCCATGTATATTTGTTAGTGTCTTTTTAATCACCGTCTATTAAGCGGTGAATAATATACATATAATGTTAAATAAATACGAATATATATCAATACACAGTTTATAAATATCAATACATTTTTTATATATTATATAACATTTATTGAGCGATGGTTAGTATTTTCTTATTTGTTAATTGACGAGAATATAAGACTCATGAATACAATAAAAAATTGAAGGAGAAAACATGGAAAAATCATTAGGCAAAGGTTAATTTGTCGAAGCAACAAGATAACAATGGAGAACAATTATGTTAGATCTATTGTCCAAAATTTGGATTTATCCTAAAGTCTGCCCATGACAACGACTATTCAAATGGAAAAGAAGCGACTGGGGGAACAGCTTTCCGTAGAAAAGGCGGGAGGGTGGTCCGGTTAACTATTGTTTGGTGGACTATACTTTAGTGGCAAAATTGTGGGAGGAGTGGCAACAAACTACACATACATGGCATACAAATTACGGAGAAAAGTAATTACGCCAAGCATGTAAACTCTTTTGTAATTTTACCTAATTAGTAGAGGTGTAAGTTTAAACTGACAAATTGAACCAAACCAAAATAAAAAAATCAAATCAAACCGGCAATTTAGTCCATTTTTTGAGCTTGATTACTTGGTTTGATTCGGTTTGGTTTTTTTTGAGCACTCCTTCTCCTGTTATTGGTCTAAAATTTTGACGACTTGCTCCTCATAAGTTATGCTCTTACCGAGGGTAATTTACTTCCAATCAAAGACATGGTCTGGGCATGCATGCACTTTCTCAACATAGACATATGAAATACGTGGCGAACACTGGCGAATTGTGACAATAGAGAAAACAAATAGGTGCATTCCAAAATCTCGAACGGCCCCTTTCTCACAAATCTATTGACTCCTTGGCGTGGTTGGATCTTCCTAATCCGTTTATTTTTGCCTTTTCCTTTTGGTCAGGTTGTTATGATTCAAGATGGAACCCACATCTGGTTTTTGCGTCTTCCTAGTTGCAGCAAGCTCAAAGTAATTTACAAAAGGAAATGGTAATGGCAGTGCCCTCTGTATACAACATGGTTTCTCCAGAAAATGTTCCAGTTGGGCTCAATGATGAGAAATTATAGAAGCCACAATACCAGCATTGACCGGCCATATAGTCTCGTGCTTATTGCCCAACCCAGGAGGAAATTGTTGTTCAATGACCAATGAACAGTTGGTAAGAGTTAGGAGTGTTCATTTTTATTGGTTAATGGACAAGCTCTCGTAGCTCAGTTGGTTAGAGCACCCGTTTAGTAAGCGGGAGGTCTTGAGTTCAACTCTCAACGAGAGCAATTTGTTGACATTTCTAAACGCAATCCCTGTTTTGGCCTTTGGGTACAGGTCTGTACAACATTCCTTAGTGAAGTTGATCAAATCAAGTGATTAAGGGTTTGTTTTACTTGTCTTTTTAGATTATAAACTAGACGATTACCACTTAATTCCAATATAGATTTATGGTATCTTTTTAGTTATTTAGTTTATTAAAAAATAAAGGTGATTTTATATACATAATATATAAATATTTTTGTATTTTTTTAATTTTTGTAAATTATTGATTCGTCTCGATGAGAAGTTTTAAAAAATTATAAATATTAAATCAAATTTAAAAAGATAAAAACAATTTAAAAAATGGGTCTTTTGTGTTTTATTCGTCGTCTTTAATAATTTTTTTAAAATTTTTGGACATAATTATATACTTTTCAAATTCGTCTCATTAAAACAAACCAATAATCTATAAAAATTTGAGGCCAAAACAACATTGCGAATTTTTTTTGAATAAAAACAAAATATACTTAAAATAATGAGTTATGACAAATGGTAATATGTTTTATCATTTTAGTTTACTTTTTTTTCATTTCCTCCGATGACTGTACCATTCTTTCCTTTCTAAAATATGAACTGAGCAAAAAAATCACTTCCAAATCCCTCACTTTCCTTTCGAATCCCTCCATTTAAACGAAACGTTTGATAGATAGAGGATCTAAAATTTTGTTTAACCGATGAAGGTCTGACAATTATAAACACCTCTTTCAAGGTTTCTAAAGTTGTATATACCTCTCCTTTATTTTTGTTGTCGGTTGCAAATACTTTTTGCGGTTAGTTAATCGTTAGCAAGGTGACTAAAAAGTAACATCACCAAAAAAAAAATTGCACTATGTGCCGATTGTGCTCCTCTCACATATCAATTACTCTCAGCTCTTACTTCCTTCTCTCTTGAGAGTAAAATATCATTTTTATTTTTTTTATTTTTTTTCTTACCGAATTTTTATAATATTTTTTTCAGGTTTGTGTAATCCATTTTATTTCACAACTAAATATCACTAAGATACAATTGCGACCAACCAAATACCTGCTTAAAATCACCCCAATAAATACCTAATTTACTTATGTTCTTTGTTATTGTTTTTTTTTACTTTTGCCTCGTAGTATCCATTACACATTTCAACATAGATGGATCTATTGTCTGATAGTCGAGCAATTATTTTTATTTTATTTTGTATTTTAGATTTTGATTAGACAAATTTAAAGCTAAAGGTTCGGTAAATATATTTTTTGCATTTTCAAATTCAAGATTTCCGTTGACTTGTTTCTTAACATCATGTAATTAATTATTACAATTTTTTTTCTGATTTTAAAAAGCTGTACACTTATGTATAAAACTTTTTGTTTTAAACACAAATGAGGTTAGCCCCAAAATAAAAATATATACCTTAGAAGCAAGAGAATAAAAAATGACAAGATAATTCAATAATAAATTAAGTCAAATCTAGACCAATAAGTCGCATAAAAATACCAACTCATTTTGTTACACGATTGCTTCGTATTAATTTATTTTAAATATGTAAATTACCAACCAAATCCTCAATTTTATACTAATCGTCAAATTATTTTTAAGTTTGAATTTGTGAAATTTCGTCAAGACAATGACGATGAAGCTCATTTTGACATAACAATGAAATTTTCCAAACTATGTCTCCCGAGAACTTATACTTCAATTTGAAATCAAAGGGTATTAAGAAGAAAAAGAAATCTGAAATTGGAAAACTGATAATCATTTATTACAGAAATTTATTGTAACCAATAGAAAAAGAAAATTAAGGTCAATTATTTTCATCAAGTTGAAGTAAAAAAATAAACAAAATCACATATACTTGCTGATCTAACAACTTGCTTAAGGACAAACTAAAAATAAAAAATACTGATAAAAGAAATTAAAATAAGAAAATCCAATGAACTCATAACCGATGAAACAAACATAAAAAATAATTAGTGAGAAATTATATTGTTGTAAGATTATTTAGTTTAGTGAGAACTTAATTATTAATAAGAATGTATTGAAAAAAATTAAATGAAAAGACTTGTTAAAAAGTTATTAATAAATAAAAGATATATTTTAGTCATAAAAACTAGTATACTAATTAAACATGAGATATTTAAGTAGTATATTAACTAATCAGGGAAGGTCAGTGCAACTACACAATACACATAGAACAATTTGAAGGATAATTCTGTAAAATGTCATTTTATATTAACGCACCCGACATCCAGGGGTGGTAAGTGCAGTTTCAGTAACTACAGGGGAAATATGTGCTATTACCAGAAATCTTAGGGAAGGTAAGTGAAATTTTCCTTTCACTGATAGTGCCCTTCAATTACAAAGAATCGATTTTGCGCAATAAAAGCATAATCACAAAATCTAACCCATACAACGTAAGAAAATTTAAGCAGTGGCTTACACACCTAATCTCTTATTCATATACCATAGAAAAATCTCAGACGATGAACTCCTTTTTAACTTTAACACCCTTCCAAATCTCGCCACCGGAGGTATACCAGGCCCGCACGGTAATGCGTGTAAGCCCCAGCAACCACCAAGACATGAAACAGTTGGTGGCTATGGCCTGCGATATCAAACTTTCCGGGCAGCCACCTTTCCGGAATCCTAGTAGCATAAATCAAAGCCCCCACTCCATAAAACAAACCCATCAATATCTCATACCCAGTCGTGTGTAATGCCTCGGGCCGGTTCCAAAAAAGGATAAGCTTGTGCATAATGGGGGCAACTCCAGAGAGTCCCATCCCAAAAAAAAGGGACGTGCGTAAGTTACGGTATTCAGGTGACTGAAATACTGGGATGAGAGAAACCAAGACAGTGGCGATTCCTAAAAGGGTTATGAATCCCATGTAGAGGTTGCAGAAGAAGGGGTCGCACATGAAGGAATAGTAGACAAGAGGGTAGAAGGAGGTGGAGATCAGAGCTGAAATTCCGGCATAGTCCACCCTAAGCATGATGTACGCCATTCGCTCTGAATGGCATGCAAGTAGGTGGCATGTGCTGCTAGAGAGCAAGCAAAACATGGCCCCACCCAAGAAGGTGAAGAACGGCCACCGTGTGATTGGCCTCAATATCAAGGGTGCAATCATGTTCGCTACGTCCTCCTTTACGCTATGCTGCATTTGACAAAATAATTTTGCAATAGTTAGCTACATTCGGCATTCAGGATACTACCAAACCATTCTTGCTGATAAAGGGGAAAAATCTACCAAACCATTCTTTACATCCACAGGAGAACTGGACTGGGGTTTCGTTAATACAATGATGGCTCTCTTCATTTGCAATTTCTTAAATAAGTTTCACAAAACACTACTAAAAGTTGTTTTGAAAATATCATCTTTTTCACGTCACATTTACTTTTAGCGAAAATGGTTTCAGAGAAAAAAGTTTTCTTAAGGATTGGTTTTTTCCGAAGCAAAAATCAAGAACCAAGTTCCCAGTTATTTTTATTCTGGAAACTGATACAGGACACTGTAGCCAAACAGAACAGATATTTTCACACTGAACTGACAACTATTAGTAATTTCTCCGTCCCTTATTCTTGCTCCTTGTTTCTTTTTTGGGAGATCCAAAAATTTATTGTCCATTTTGTGAATTCAACAAAAAAAGTTATAACTTTTGAAAGCTATCCGTAGTGAGTAGCTATGAATGTACTTGAAATTGGAAAAACGCGGGGGGCAAAAAGAACTAATGCAACCAAAATTTTGAATTCTATATCCCCTTAAAAAGTTGGAATTTAGAAACAGGATCAAGAGTATGGGACAAAGGGAGTAGTAATCACTTAAGAAGATCACCATTAACAGTTGTCATCATCATCAATGTCATCTATTTGATGGAGAATCCTTTTAGCAAACAGTTGGAGGTAAAGGTAACTGTAGCGTCTGCTGCAGTGATGTCCTCTCCAGAACTTATATTCTGAAAGAACCGAAAAATTCCTCTTGAAAAAAATTGCAAAGAGAAGTAGGTTAGCATGTTCTTGTGTCAGCGTTAGTGGTGCAAATGATAGGAACTGTCATATTGTATCGCATCATGTTTGAACCTTCTATGTGAAAGAACTGAATGCCTTGGAACTCTAGATAAGATCCCTCTTCCTATGGTACTGCTAATGACCTACGATAGGATCCAACTCAGAACTAAAATTTACTTGTAATCCTTTTACATCTTCTACGTGAATGATCTGTTAGCTCACTCTGATCTCACAACCATAGACCCCCCAAAAAATACTACCCAGTGCACGATACTCCCTCTAATGCAGGGTTTAGTAAAGGAGTAGTCTTCCCCTGCAAGCGGAGAGACTGTTACTGTGACTCGAACCTGTGACCACCGGGTCATATTAGAACAATCTTACTGTTACCCATTATCTTATCCTTCCTCGGGAGGTTCCAACATTTTATCCTAATTGACCTCGGAGTTGTTCCTGGCATCCACCCTGGCCACCCTTCACAAACATAGACCTAATTAATGTAAATTTTTAAAAATATTTGTGACTAGACTTGATTAATGGCATGCCTTCAATGGAAAGCACATGAATAGTTGCCCAAAGTGAACAGGACAAGAAAACAGAAAATCACAAATTCCTCAGAGACCAAAACCCAATTGCAATCGGTTAACAACTAAAAGATGATATTATTTTATACAGTCTGGACAAATTGATCATACTCCAATACTGAGATCAACATATATAGAATACTCATATAGACATCAGACAATAATTAGTGAATAAAATTTCTACACATGTAAGGTCTACATTAATGGGCCTTATATGACTGATTTGGGATGAGGGCACCCATATTAGTTGTGCCCAATCAGTTAAAGAAGATTTGGGATTCTCCTCTAGGTGAGTTCCTTGGTCATCAGGAGACATGAACAAGAACATATAACCTGCATTTCACTTTGTCGAAGTGAAAAGTGGACAACTACAATGCCAAAGGTGTCAGTAATATGTGTGAATCCAATTAGCTAGGCTACAGCTTTGAGGAAGGGATGAGACAAATGTCTCATAATGACCAACTAGAAGGAAAATGTTAATTGAGTGCCTTGGTATGAATTAGCAACGGAAAGTGGACTATGACATTGTGTCATGGATGTCCATAATTCTGAGTAAGATTATAGATGTGCTCATAACTAGTTTGGTTAATGAAGATCATAAGCCACAAAGCACCAATGAAGACAAACTGTACCAGAACACAAACATCAGTGTGATTGGCGTGAAAGAACCGCTCGGGCAAACAGTTGGTGAGGAGTTCTGTGATATGCCAAGTCGACGGCGATGGTAGCAAATCCATCGTATGCATGTTGGCTAAGGCAGGCATGCAAGCCAAAAGCTCAGCTTGCAGTTTGTGGAGATCAGCTTTTTTCAGCAAATCAGGAAAGTGTTGTAGAGTGTGCAAATCCACAACCTTTGGAATCTTCATTGCAGTATATATTGTTAAGGAAAGAAAAAGAAAGAAGCCGATCAAGTGCCTGCAGCAACAAAGGACTAGTGCTTCAATGTAACATCTGAAACTTCCTTACTGGAGAATCAAAACAAGGATAAACAAAAACACAGACATGGTCGACAAGAAAAGAGAAGACGAAATGAAGAATTAAATGATGCATCTACCCATTTCCGAACTCCAACAGAATCACATACCATCTGAGCAACTTACTTACGGGAATTTTTGACACTTGACAGAGAAAAGAAACCAACGGAACCAAGAACTATAACCTTGCTCTAATATTCTCAGTGTAACAGTATGAGGTAATCACAAGAAACACAAACAGGCAACCTCGAAAAAGCATTGTGCAACTACTAATTCATTTAACATGAGTTTGCAGATTTGAAGTTTCCTTAGTGAAAGGGGTATAGCATGTAATGGGCATTCCAAGTCTTGATCAAGTAACTCCTCTAAATCGAGGTTGTTTTCTCTCCTCTTACCCTCTGAAATTTAAAACAAATGGACATTCAGAATATCACCATGTAAACTTGTTCTAACATCATCTCTAAACGGTGTAATAGGTACCCATGGAATTGCAATCATTCAGGTAAAATTGAACCTTCAAAAGTAAGAGAAGAATCATTTAGGTGCATTAAGTCGAAATTGAATGGAGAAAGTCCTGGACAAAAGAGGGGGAGCCAAGTCATAGAGGTCTTCTCTTGATGATTATGTGTCTTAACTAGTATTTCTTTTGTTTGATTGGTCTATAGGTGATATATGGAATGACATCTCCTCCACCCAGATCCTCCTAGTTTTAGTATATTAATAATCAAGTTGACTCACGTGTTACGAAATCCAACATCCATATTAATAGTTCTATTAACCATCAGTATAGCTTAGTTGTCATTCATGGACAAAATTCTATTGCCCTTTTATTAGGGCTATAAATCATAACAGTCACAGCCATCTGTTTTCACCCTCACTACAAGCTATACCCCATACGCCCTTGCCCTCATATTTGACAAACATCAATGGACCGTGCATCCAGCCTATTTAGGTGCTTGCCTAAGGTCTCCAACTTCTTTAAGACCTCAAACTTTTATCCTCCATCAAAAGGCTGTAAAAAAATGCACTTTGTCTGCCCAAAAAAACTAACATCCGAATCAAGACACCAGAAAGAAAAACATTTTGTTTGAAGGCCTCCAAAATAAACTTTCCTAGTCCATCGGCTCAAATACTGAAGGCCAAGTAAAGTCCTATTCATCCAGAGGGACATCAAGAGAAGAAATGGAATTCATTCTTCTCAAAAGGGCCCCTCGGTAAGAAGGTAAAACCTCTATTTTAAGATATTATAAATAAAACAAAAGTTCTAAGCGACATGTAAGTACAAAATGCCCCTTCGAAATTTCCCCTAAAGCCTCCAAAAGTATTCAGCCACCCTTGCTGATGACTTCCACCACCGGTAAGAGTTGTTCTACTTTCGTTTTCCCAAGTTCAACACCTATGCCACTGACTGTGGATCAATGGATGCATACATAAGTTCCTGACTAAAGAAGTCAAGGGAATCCATTGTACCAAGAGGGAAAAAATACACTAAATAAAACAGCAGCCATAGTTGAATAGCAATGATGAATTTATAGTACGACATTAGATATGGCCCACAATAACTTCACAAGCTGAGGTACCAAATAAAAATGGCGAAGAACTCTCTGAAAATTGAAAAGAAGAAGGGAAGGTTTGATTCAACTCTTACGTCCAGACATTGAGGGTCTCGTTGTGAATGGTAAACATGCTCAGTAAAACCTGCTTCATTGGCCATTCCGATCTATAATGACCGATTATGAACTCATTGTCCCTCAAATACCCAGGCAATGAGTGGTATTCCACCAATTGGTACTTCACCTTCTTCCAAAATCTCCTCCCTTTTCCTTCTTTTGAGGAAGCCTCCCGTTCATTGTCATTCGACTCAGAAAACCCCCTTGAATCCTTAAAATTCTCTTGTAAATCACCCATCCTCTGTTCAGACAGTTAAGCCAACAAAACGAAAAAATAATTATACGGCATAAATTGACAATTAGATACATCGAACGACGATGCATACATACTAGGTGTATCTATAACTCATAGTACCTGAAATTGGATACCACCGCAACAATAGAATTTGACCCAGAAAGGGTGATGAGATATGTGTATCTACGGATGGATGTATAGGTATATGTTGCTATCCGAGTGGTTGAAGGTATATTTCAGGCGGAGATTACAAAAGGGGCATTGGGATCTAACACCAATAACAATCCAAAGAAATGGTAAGAGAGTATGAGTTCACCCGCCAAATGGATGGGTACAAAAAGAAGTTTTGGCCGATCGTACTATCAGAACAAATGGACCGTAACGTGCACATGGGGAGAGAGGGAGATGCTTTCAGAAAGATGCGGAGATTCCAACATGGTAACATTGTTCTTTGTTTGATTGGGGCTGTGGAATTGGAACAATTATTTGGGGAATTTTAGTCGCTTGAAAGTGACATAGATATTTCATATTTGCGAAGGAAATATGTTAATTCAGACCAAGTATTAAGTTACGTGAACTTAAAAAAAAAATTACACAAATAACATATAAGTTACTTTTATTTTTGCATACCGACAAAAATACTTTTTTTTTATTACTGGTAAAGTATGTATTGATATCGATATCTGACGGTGTACCGTTTTTGTATTTAGCTCTAAATGTAATGTATATTTTTTAGATAAATCTTGTAATAAAAAATTATATTAGACATATAAAATAAATATTCACAACTTAAAAATAAAACAACAAACATAAAAGAAAATGATTTTACTCTTAATTTATGTATAATTATCTAAAAAATCATCAATTCAAATTAAAAAAATTGTAGAGTCTAGTATCAGTACAGTCCTGTGCAATTCAAAATAGCTCGGAACAAGTCGATACGGTAACTGAAACAGTACAAAAATAAACCGATAATGCTAAGAGGCTGGTATCGTACGTACGAGACAGTACAAAATAAGGTCAATAACTTTGCTCTCAAAGCGTTGAATTTTATTCCCTAATTAGACCATTAAAAGTCTAGTGAATGTTTTTGCATTTACTCTGTAGATGGTTTTTTTTTTTTTTTCAAATTTAGTCGTATATTTTCTTTTATTAGAATATGGGTAGTTTTTATGTTTCAAAACACAACTTCTTGTTTCCTTCAAACAAGGTTTATGTCACACCACCTAATAATAATTATAATCATTTATCATGTAAAAATCATATGACTCTGTATGTCTAATTAACTTGATTTTTTATAATAAAGTATTTTCTTTAAAGAGTGAAGAATTTGAATTACACTTTTAGATTCGAAATGATGTACAAAGATCACAAATCTTGCCCAAAGTTTCGGCCGTGAGAACTAAAAAAAGTAAATCTCCAATGTCACAAAGGTTTCCTAAAGAATAAAATTCAAAAAATGTGTTGACTTTTTAAGACATCGCAAATAAAACCTAACTTCTAGATTTATCAATAATTGACATTCATTTTAAGCGACCCTTAGCACTTGGCCATATCTTCGCGTAGCAAAAGCAATATTTTCGTTCTAGCTAATTAAAAAGCATTGGCAACCATACTAAACAATCAAACATAGATATAAAAGATCAAATCTTTCACCTTTTGAATTCTCTACGTGACACACGATTAAAATTATAAAAGAAAATAAGATGAATATAGTCAGACATAAAAAGAAAATTACTATAGAGGAGTAAATAGTTACAAATAATTTGTTTGAATATTCTTTGAGGAAGAAGAATATGGTAGATATGAATATATGAATGACATTCTCGTAATTAATAATAATATTTTCATAAATATAAGAGACATATGAAAGGAGATAAGATCAAAGTTCTGAATACCGTATTAGCTTGAATACCAATTTGTTTATTGATACGGTATGTATCGGTACTAGTCATATACTGGCTATTGTATTTGATTTATCGCAAATATATATAAAAAAAGATACAGGCGTCACTACCAAACCTATGAATCAATCAGTCACATTTAAATTCCTTGCTCCCCCTGCAAAGAAACATTTAAAACAATTAAAAGATCATTCTATATCTCAATCTATTAATTTGATAACTCAAAAAATTAAACAATTAAACTATTTAAAAGAAGATATTGATTAGATAGAATACTATCTTTAGGCTTCTGAAAAATAGTTTCTTCATCATCTGATGAGCTGGACGTTGAAGATGTTTCGAATTGATTAAATGTAGTGTGAATATTTTTTAATTCAAGAGTTGTAATTCTTTCGGATAATTGATTATTACCTTGTTTAAGATTTTGAATATCCATTTTTAAGATTGGTTGTAATGATAGTTATATATATATATATATATATATATCAGAGAGAGAGCCAAAAAAATAATTTCTTTATGATTAAATGATATGGTATTAATGTTATTGATTTTTTTTGTAGAATACTTGACTAAAGTATGACTCGTTAATCCATAAGTGATGTGACGAAGCAATTATTGTTCATCCGATGCAATAGTATGAGATTATAATTTACTCAACATGATCATTCAGGGTGAATAATAATTGAGAGTTGGATGTAAAAAATACCAAAATATTTATTACTAAGAGCAAAAGAAATTAGCTATATTCGCCGGTATTAGTCAGTACGGCCGGTATTGAGAAATGTACGATATTAGAGGCACTTGGTACCGTTTTTACGCCAAAATATTACGTACTAACTGGTATGGTACGGTATTGATAACCTTGGATAAGATAGGGGGGTGTCCAAATTTTATTCCTCTATAAATTTGGATCTCGAATATTATATTCGGAATCCAAAATCGCTAATATGTCGAATATAACAATCTAAACTGTTATATTCAGAGTTCAAATTTTATATCCCTCGTTTAAGGGCCTAGGGTCAAAACCCCATTAAAAAAGCATATTTATTTGACTATCAAAAAGTTACTTTATAATTTTAGGAAGGAAAATTTAAACTTCCACTAACAATGAAGATGAGTCTTTCCGGTTTTCTTTGTCTCGAATGCAACTACAAAAGTAAAAAATTTAAACTTTTCACTTCCATTCAGCTATCAGTGGAGGTTGTAACAATTTTGTCATGTTTCAATATTCAGTCTTAAAATATTTGATAATAAAGTAAAGTTATCAATCTCATACAGGTAAGCGTATCATTTTTATTACTAATACAGTACGCATCGGTATCAATGCGTACTATCGTACCTTTTTGGATTTAACGCTAAAATTAATATACACTTTTCAAATAATATTTTTTAATAAATATCATATTGAACATATAAAATAAAGTCTTACAACTTAAAAGTAAATCATGAAATATAAAAGGGGATACTCTTAGTCTCAATTTATGTGTAATTATATAAAAAATCATAAATTAAAAACTTTAAGAAAAATTGTGGAGCTGATAACATTGATGAACTGACGATTCCCAGTCCAGAGGTCGATGGAGGGCAAGTATTGAGAAATCTCCAAGGATCATTGAAAATAGGTGTACAACCAAAAAGCCAAGAAGGTTTGGGAGAAGACCCCGTCGAAGATTGGTGGAGAATCGAGATCCAGAGTGAAAGATGTCGGTGGCGACTGAATGGGAAGGTGAAGATGCACATGGAGTGATTACAAAAGGAGTAAAGGTGGGTATGTTTTCTAAAAGAACATTTTTTAAGAGGAAAAGTTCCAGCACAAAGAAGGTGGAACGATGGAGTGATCATGCTCGTCGAACATGGAAAAGTGTAAACAGTAAGGATGGTGCCACATCACAATAACGACAATGCATTTATCGGTAACTGCCAAGTGTGGCCGTGCTCTTTGGGGAAGGTTGGAGATCTTGACACATGGAGGATCGAGCGATTCAGGTGAGGAAATAAAAAGACACACATTTAATGCCTAGTAACTGTTGTTTCTCGGTCTCATGCTCAAGCCTTGGCTAGGGAATAGGGACAATTGATGAGTCGGGTTTGGCTCGAGACCGATCAGCAAATCAGTGAACTCCTTTCTCCAATTTAATAGTAAGGCTAACATGGAGGACCCCAAGTTTATACTTGGAATGGTCCTTGAAAATAGTAAGATTTTCAAAGATACCGTCAGAGAACATACCATAAAGACTTAAAGGTCCATTAAATTTGTAAAGAATGATAAGTTGAGAGTTAGGGCTGTATGCAAACCTCCATGTCCTTAGAAAATTTAGGCATCCAAAATGCAGGGCATTCCTCCTTTTCAAGTGAGGACATGTGATGACAACAATACCTGCGGTGTAAAGACCCAAATTTTTTTTTGTTTTTAATATTAATGTTCAGAAAATTATTGGACATTATATTTATACATAATTATGTGATTTGAGGTCATTGTGTAATGGAAGGATAGTCATGAGATTTGAAGTTAGCATGTTTGCAATGTGGAGGGGGTAATTATAATATACGAATTGGTTTATGTTTATATCATATGTTTATTTTTTTTTCCAAAAACAATAGAATGTATACCTCTCTCTCTCTCTCTCTCTCTCTCTCTCTCTCTACGTATGCGCTCTCTCTTAAACCCTCCACCAAAATTTCTTGCTTCAAACTTCGATTTCTTTCAAGAACCCTTCGTAACCCGTTGATCTTTGAAGCTATTTGGCGTATATTTGCTTGGAGGAGCTTTGTTTCAAGAGTTTCCAATATTTGGATCTAGGATTTGCTATTGGAGCTTGGATCTTGCATTTTGAAACTTAAGGTAGAGATTTCTCACATTTTTTTGAGTGGTTATGACTTGTTGTGAACCACATTTTATGCCTTGATCGTCCATTGGAAAGTTGGACTTCAAATTTTAGACCTGGAGATCTTCTTCGCATTGTTGTTTGTTCCTGACCATTCAGATGACCCATCTATGCCCGTTCGGACAGGCCTGTTTGCTGCATCTCTTATGTTCTAAAATTTTACATCTCATCTGGATGGCCCACCTATGCTCGTCCGGACAGACTTGTTTGCTATATCCCTTGTATTCTGAAATTCTACATCTCATCCGGATGACCCATCTATGCCCGTCCAGACAGACCTGTTTGCTGCATCTCTTGTATTCTGAGATTTTACATCTCATCCAGATGGCCTGTTCATGACCCATCCGGATGACTTTGGATGTTTGATGAGATTTCTTCTATACTTTAAATTCTTGGGCTTTCATCATGATTATAGGATCAAATAAACTTGTTGGAACAATAAAATGGATGGATATTGAGTCTAAATACTTAACGAACATTAACACATGACCAATACGCGAACGATACTAGCTTCCTTCGGAAGTGTGCTAGGAGGTAATACAACATTACTAGCTTCATTCGGGAGTGTGTTAGGGGATAATACAACTTTACTAGCTTCCATCGGGAGTGTGCTAGGAGATGATCCTACGTTACTAGCTTCCTTCGGGAGTGTGCTAGGAGATGAGCTCACTTTACTAGTGTCCTTCGAGAGTGTGCTAGGAGATGACATAATATTACTAGCATCCTTCGGGAGTGTGCTAGGAGAAAAGAATGAACACACGATTTTGATATAATACGAGATAATGGGTGCTAGAATGGGACGATGGTTTACTTAGATAACGAGTTGGATTTGTTTAACTGATAAATATGTTATTCTTGAATATCTATACTTTGAGTTATGAAATGTCCTCTTTGTTTGTGAGGACCCGAAATTTTTTTTTATATATTGCCCGGAATTTGACTTAAAAAGGGATTTTATACAATTTATGTATGTATATGATTTGGGAGTTTATGTGTAATGTATATGAGATAAGGGTGTTGTAGGTGACAAGTATAATGGTGAGGGGTGTAAGTGCATTTGACCTTTTAAATAGAGCCATATCAGATTTTTGGGAAGAAAACCCAGACTTTTCTCTCTCTTCTCTTCTCCTCTCACGCTGGTTTCTCCTTGGAGGTGTGAGTGTGTTAGCTCCTCCAAACCCACTTCACAAATCTTGCTAAAAACCTCAAATACCTCAAGATCCTTCATACCCCCTTCGTACCCCCTTCGTTGTTGGCGAGTAGTTGGTGGTTGATCGTGGTTATTTGCTTGGAGAAGGTCTACCCAAGTTCATCCACCATTGGAGGTGAAAGCTTGCTTTGGAAGCTCACATTTTTCGATCCGACACTCTAGGTAGGGATTTCTTACCTCTATTATGTGTATATGATGTATTTTTGGTGATGTATGAGGTTGGGTGTTAGTTTAGAACTTGAAAAATGAAAGTTGAAAAATCTGCAGAAAATCCCGTTTTTGGGTCAGTGCACCCAATTACCGGTAATAGGATGCCTATTACCGGTAATACAGTGTCAGCATATTTAGACAGTTTTTGGCAGTGCATCCTATTACCGGTAATAGGATACCTATTACCGGTAATACAGTGTAAAGCATATTTAGGCAGTTTCTGGCAGTGCAGTCTATTACCGGTAATTCTGGGCACTTTTTTTAATGAAATTTTTTGTTAAATAATTGAATGATTGGCTTCTTGGGGCAATGTTTACACCTATCTTCGGTCATAAGTAGGTGATGGGTGCATGGTTTCGGGTTTCCGTTCGATGATTGTGCGTATGTACATTACCGCATTTGGTTTGATGAATGTAACATAGAAATTATTGTATTGTGGTTGTTCATTTGCATTGACACGATGCATT